>JAJJWX010000898.1:0-61416 GCA_023529315.1 Papaver bracteatum
ATGACGCGTTACGAGTTGCAGGCCAAGTCGAGTTCCGCCGTAATGGCGCATTGCGAAGCCATAATAGCGGTATACTGTATAGACCGTCAAGTGTCGAGAATGACATGACCTTGCTGGGCCAGTGAAGCAAAAAGGTATTGCAACACTGTAAAGACATTTGGATAACGAATGAAGCTTATTTACCGACACAATAAGGCTTCATTGAGGAGAAGGAAAGACGATGCCAAAGTGACAGATGCAACATGCGATGTTGGCATTAAGGCATATCCGTGGAATTGAGTTGGCCCAAACTCAAGGATGATGCAAGAGTGCATAATAGATCAAGAGTTGGTCTATGGCATTAGTTTAAGGCTGGCCAAATCTTGAACAATGCAAACAAGTTGGCAATGCAAGAGTTGCATTGCTATTGTCAAGATAATTGGCGAAGTGAAGCATATACGTGACGCATGAGTAACTAGAGTGAGCTTAAGGAGTTGGCCTTGACAAGTAAATCCTAAAGAGTGTCCGTGAATTAGCTTAGATTAATAAAATTGCAGGGCCAAGAGGGTTGTACGTTGGCGCAAGGCAGAATCCAGTAGTCCAAGACAAGTGGCGCAATAAGGCTCAAGTGACGGTTACAAGTTGGTTACGAGCTTCATAAGCATGCAAATGAAGTGAGACAATATAGAACGGTTATAAAGGGAGTTTATAACCATGTGGAAGGTTCATAACCACCTAGAACAGATGTGGCATTTGTTGGCTTGACAACACAAAAGTGGCGGTTATAGAAACTACCTGGTGGGACAGATGGCTGTCCCATGCGTGTGTAACGGTTATGCACGGTTTGGCCAAGCAAAGCTACTGTATAAATAGTCCTAAGACATGGGAAATTCGGTAGCTAGCATGTGTGAGAGTTAGCCTAACATATGTGAGAGTGAAGGTTGCATATGTGAGTGAATAAGAGAGTTTTTGTAAGACTTAGACTTGGTTCAAGGAGTGAACAAGTCTGTTTAATTCCCCAAGTGGGAAAGTTTTGTATTTATTCCCTTTGATGCAATAAAAAGAGTTGATTGTGTCATGTTCTAAGTGTTCTTGGTTGGATGATTGTTGTTGGTAAAGTATGGCATGAATTGGGTGCATTATGGGGTGCATTTGATGAGTTTAGAGAAGTGAAAGAAGGCTGTTAAGACTTCCGATGTTAACCTGAAGTGTTGGGTGTTTGCAAAGGTGAAATCTTATAAGGCTGAAGTGCAAGTGGGTGAAGCTTTATTCACAGAACCATTGTGCTGCGGGGTTACACTTTCGCAGAAAATTCCTAGGGCATTTGAAGGTGTGACAATTAGTTAATTTGTGTTTGGTGCACAGTTCAAGTGTATTTGTTGGATAATACACTAAGACTTCTTACCCTCTAAAGCTATTTTCCTGTGAGCAAGTAAGCGGCACATTATTTTTAGAATATTGCATTATAAATGAGTTCTAATGGCATGATGATCGACGAAGAACTACCGGGTACGTTTGATCAACTTGAGGAGTTTGGCAATCTGGGTGATTTGGCCATATACATGGGCTGTGATAGCCTTTAAAATCCTTTTGTTTCTGAAGATAAAGGAAGGCTAGACCTACTTGAAGGAACAACATCAGATTGGTTTAAAGAATTTGACGAAAGGGTAGGTGCAGTCGAGGACAAGGTGTCTGATGCAACCTTGTTGAATTGTGAAACCAATGCTGAAGTGACTGAATTAAAGCTGCAATTCAGTGGCATAAAGACCATACTAACAAGCCATGCGAAGCAAATGTCTGAGGAAGTGGCTAGCATTCACGGGTTAATCAGTAACGACATGTTTGTAGGGGAAAACGTGCATGGAGAAAGCTCAAGTCGACTCTCCGAGACAAGAATTTACGTTGGTTCCAGAAATGCTAGAGAAATTGAGAATTTCTTGTATGACGTTGAGGCATACTTTGAGGCGAATATAACTAGGGAAGAACAAAAAGTAACTCTCGCAGGCAATTAGCTTGGTGGTAATACAAATGTTTGGTGGATAACTATGCTGCAAGAAGATGAAGAGGATGGTTATGCCAATCCTATGTCATGAGATGACATGAAAGATGGACTGAGATGTCTGTTCTGGCCAAGCAATGGTGCTTGGTATGCAAGAGAAAGTTTACATAGGCTGAAAATGTCGAGTACACCACAGACCTATGCTAAAAACTTCCATGCATTGGTGCAAGAAGTACGTGGTATGAGTGAAGAAGATCAGATGTTCCAATTTCTGGCTGGCGCAAGTTCGATTGTAATTGCTGAACTTAAGAGGCGCAAAATCCAGAGTATCCAGATGGCTATTCCAGCAGTAAGAGGGGATTACTAGTTGCACAACGACTGAAGATGATGCAAAAGCTGAAGGTGAAGCCAAAAGGAAGGAAAAATATGTAGGCAGTAAGCGCAAGCATGAACAGAAGGAATATTAATTATTCCCTTTAGCCCGGAAGTATAGGGGATGTTTCATTTGCAAAGGTTTGCATTTCTCTAGAAGCTGTCCACTCAAAGCACAACTTAATATATCAGTTGGGAATGACTATGGGGGTCATTCTAGCAAGACTCATGGAGGACGAAGTGATGGTTCAAGGAAGAGACTACGCAGCGAAGTTGTCGCTCACTTCGACAAAGAAAGAAACTAAGCTAATAACAAGAATAAGTGTTGCTGTCTCCATTGGCGACACTTTGATGCCAAAACGAGAGTGTTTTTGGCCTTGTTTTATGTAGCTTTAGTTGTTGGTTGTTGCAAACTCTGTGTGTAGAGTTTGGTTGTACAGACTTTTATTTGAGTCTTCAAGTTTGTATATACTTTGCTTTGGTGTAAGCAAGTTTCTTTGTTAATGAATTTTTAGCTTTCCAAAAGAGATCAGTTGACGATCAATCATGTAATGGTACATGGTCTTGTTATGTAAGAGCAGTAATGAACGAGGGTGTTTTCGTTTATAAATCCTTGCCTCTTTATTTACGATGTAAAGCTAGTTCATGGGGAGATTCTGCAATTAGCATACTTAGACTAACGTATACAATGGCGAGACAAGTTGAAAGATAATAATCAAAGCATAGGACAGGGGTCCTAGTTGACGTAGAAATGATGTTGTTGTTTAGGGATTGCAAAATAGCAAGACGGAAGAGGGGCAGCGACAGTGCAAGCAATGCGGAAAGTAAGAAATCATTTTACCAACAAGCATGAGTTGGATAGAACTCATGGCCTTAGAGAAAGACACACACTCTTTCTAGGAAAACTAGCAATGCAGTTCAAAGAAGTATTTGGAGACATATTGGCTTTGAAGGCATAACATATGGACAGCTAAAGGGTTAGCTAATGATATGTCCAAAGATATAGTTAGTCACAGTTTTAAATGGGCTGTGCGACTTAATAGTTTTGTTGCATGGAAGTTAAGCAAAGAAAACTCACCATTCCAGTTCGGGTATGCAAAATGGCATAATTATAGAGTTTATACTTGGTGGCCACATTCATAGAAATGAGTTCTTGGATGTTGTTTGCATAATCAAAGTTTGGTGAGGCATGAAGTGTTGAATTCGGGTGTCTAATACAAAGAGAACCCCTATTCACTTTGTGACGTGCTTAATGAGGAGCGTGAAGAACAACAGTTCAATGGCGGGTCATCGATAAAACTGATTAAAAATGAAGCCAAGTCGTTTATAAGTCCTTGTCACGTTGAGTGGAGGCAAAGTCGGAAAGCGATGGCAATGATCATGATGATCAAATTGAGAAGAATCACTCAATGCGTACACTTAGGAGCAAATGATTCATCCGAAATTCAAGTAAAATTCAGGGAATTGGCAAGAAGAATTTCCAAATTGCATTTGGGTGTTGATATACGATTGTAGTGGGAATTGAAATGTATGTGCTACGTGAAAAAAACAGTACAAGTCAATAGGATCAATAGAAAAGCATTAAAGCTAAGTGGTGGCAGGTGGTACTAGGCATAAAGTTTTGGCAAAAAGGAATGCTAAATAAGTTTGCTGAATTATGAGTGGCTCAGAAGTGTACAAGGCCGAAGAATAAGTATGTTGAGTATACTTGGTTGCGTTCAATGAGGGAGTTGAATGGATTAGGTGGGGGAGGTCTATTACGGTGCTTCAAGTGACGCATAATGATGATGCATTACAGAGTTGCAGGCCAAGTCATAGTTCCGCCGTAATGGCGCATTGCGAAGCCATAATAGCGGTATACTGTATGGACCATCAAGTGTCGAGAATGACATGACCTTGCAGGGCCAGTGAAGCAAAAAGGTATTGCTACACCGTAAAGACATTTGGCTAAGGAATAAAGCTTATTGACCGACACAATAAGGCTTTATTGAGGAGAAGGCAAGACGAAGCCAAAGTGACAGATACAACATGCGATGTTGGCATTAAGGCATATCCGTGGAATTGAGTTGGCCCAAACTCAAGGATGATGCAAGAGTGCAGAATAGATCAAGAGTTGGTCTATGGAATTAGTTTAATGCTGGCCAAAGATTGAACAATGCAAACAAGTTAGAAATGCAAGAGTTGCATTGCTATTGTCAAGCTAATTGGCGAAGTGAAGCATATACGTGACGCATGAGTAACTAGAGTGAGCTTAAGGAGTTGGCCTCGACAAGTAAATCCTAAAGAGTGTCCGTGCATTAGCTTAGAGTAATAAAAATGCAGGGCCAAGAGGGATGTACGTTGGCGCAAGGCAGAATCCAGTAGGCCAAGACAAGTGGCGCAATAAGGCTCAAGTGACGGTTACAAGTTGGTTACGATCTTCATAAGCATGCCAATGAAGTGAGACAAGATAGAACAGTTATAAAGAGAGTTTATAACCATGTGTAAGGTTCATAACCACCTAGAACAGATGTGGCATCTGTTGGCTTGACAACACAAAAGGTGGCGGTTGAAAAGCAAGCTGGCGGTTATGGAAACTACCTGATAGGACAGATGGCTGTCCCATGCGTGTGTAATGGTTATGCAAGGTTTGTCCAAGCAAAGCTATTGTATAAATAGTCCTAAGACATAGGAAATTCGGTAGCTAGACTGTGTGAGAGTTATCCTAACATATGTGAGAGTGAAGGTTGCATATGTGAGTGAATATGAGAGTTTTTGTAAGACTTAGACTTGGTTCAAGGAGTGAACAAGTCTGTTTAAGTCCCCAAGTGGGCAAGTTTTGTATTTCTTCCCTTTGATGCAATAAAAGGAGTTGATTGTGTCATGTTCTAAGTGTCCTTGGTTGGCTGATTGTTGTTGGTAAAGTATGGCATGAATTGGGTGCATTATGGAGTGCATTTGATGAGTTTAGAGAAGTGAAAGAAGGCTGTTAAAACTTCCGCTGTTAACCTGAAGTGTTGGCTGTTTGCAAAGGTGCAAACTTATAAGGCTGAAGTGCAAGTGGGTGAAGATTTATTCACAGAACCATTGTGCTGCCGGGTTACACTTTCGCAGAAAATTCCTAGGGCGTTTGAAGGTGTGACAATAAGTATGGTGCTGACTTCTCTTTCTGTATACCGGGAAAAGTTACTCAATCTTACGGGGTATCTTGTTGCCGTGTTATTGCTGACTCTGCGAGGTTAATCGAAGAAAACACCACCTTATTTCTGCATTCAGGGAGGCAAATTTATTTTTGGAATGACATCTGGTGTGGACTGACTCCGTTTGCCACTGTCTCCTCTAATCTCTACAAGCTATGTCGAAACAGAAATGCAAAAATTGCACAGATGATCTCTTGTGACGGTGGCTGGCAGTTTGACTTCAAACGTGTACTTTCTGGTGCTGAAGTTGATGAATATGCCTTACTTCTTACGGTTATTGGTCATTCCCCACCTATTCTTGATGGATTAACAGACACTAGGAGGTGGTCCTTACACTCTTCAGGAGTATTCTCAATTAAAACTCTATACTTGAAGTTGGTTGAGTCTGCGGGAGTGGATAATTTCCCTTCCCTCTTCGTTTGGAAACCGTCGATTCCTCCAAAGATAAACATCTTTGTCTCGAGCTTGGTTCATGGAAAATTAAACACAAAGGATATGGTTCTGCGCAAAGGAATGGCCGTAGATAACTTCTGTGATCTATGTTGTTGCAATGATGAGACACAAGATCACCTTTTCCTTCATTGCAGAGTTGCTTTCAGGGTTTGGTCACTCCTACTTCCAAGTTCGTGTTGTACTTGGGTCACTCCAAGAACTATTATGTCGCTGGCTAATTCCTGGCATAATTCAAATTTCACTACCAATGGAAATTACATTTGGAGCTTAATACCAGCAGCTATCTTATGGTGTTTATGGACCGAATGTAACAACTGCACCTTCAATGACAAGCACGTCTATAAGACTGATGACGACCTAGGTAATGAGGCTAAAACCTTAATTCTTCTTTGGTCTGCTGCAGCAGGGAAAAGAGTTCATGTGAACTTCTCAAGTTCAGTGACGATGGATTGGGAGAATTTGTTCATGTAATTGATTTTGTATTTATGTTTTGTCTTCTTTTTCTGATGTAATTTTCTTTTAGTCTACTTTGGTAGACTTGTGTACATTCTTCCATTCTAATTCAATTTCTCTTTCCGATCAAAAAATGATGAAATTTATCCCATGAGAAACTTTGTTGACATTGATTCCCTATGTGAACTCCATTAGTGGAAAACAGACAAATGGATGAGAATATATTCAGGGTTTACTGTACCCTTTACTGTGTTTGTCGATCACAGTAGTACTATAAGGGTTGATGAACTCTAGGCATGTCCTGATTAGCAAATCTAGCCAAAAGGGAAAGAGCCAAGATTAATTCGCAAGGGTTAATGGAAGTCCAAATGTTAAAAGATTGGATTCCATTATTGATGAACTCATCGAGAGCGATTGATCGTCTTCTCATACGAAAATACTTCTCACATTGATAAATCGGCAAGTGCAATGGCCGAATGAATGAAGAGTTCTATGAAGGCTATCGAAAAATTGCAGCGCTATAGTTTGTCCCTGCAAATACGGCATTCATTTGCATAATAGTTTATACTATGTAAATGCCTTCAGTCAAACAAGTCAGGATCGTGGTTACATGTGATCCTTAATCAATAATTGTATTTGGCTTACGCTTATTACGGTACTATAGCTAGTCAGGCTTAGTGCATGATTGGGATTACAATACAATCTGGTTAGAGATGTAATCAAATTAATTTTGAATTTACTTTGTTTGCAAAGTTGCGAATAGGACCAGATAAATGAACTGAAATTTTATCACGGCACCACTATTGCTAAGGGAAAAGCAAAGTAACGTTTTTACCTACTGAGATTATACGATGAATTAAATCAGTATCACAGAATTGTGGGGGTGGTTGTCATATAACAAGAGTGTTATAACGATAAATTCATCAAAATGTGGGGTGTCTAAAATAGTGTTATGGTATGTTCCTATAAATATGAGGTCAACGTAATACCATAAAGCAATTACTCTCAAATGTGTGCACATCTAAAAGAAATAGTGTATGTGAATTGTATCAAGACGGCAAATAATACGAATTCTAGAGAGAGATTATAATTGCATGATCGAGGGGAATGGGCTTATAGCCTTATTAAGGAGTAAGTTGCAGCGGTAACCCAACCTGAGCGATTGGAGATCCCATGGTCTAGGTTCAAAATGGCAAATTAAGTTGTGACGAACTCGCCAGATAACACTAGAAGAGTTTTTCTCTTTCCCATTCGTATGATAAGAGTCAGTGTTGCCTGTCACGTAAGAGGTTGAGATTTTCTCTTAATGATTCATATAGCTTAGTCTAACTAAGAAAGGTATGGCAGGATACTTTCAAATAGGAGATCACCTATATGAGTGAGAAGTGGGGTCACTTCTATGATAACTTTAAAGGCTAGGTTAATCTAGAGCACTCATAGAATTCCAAGAACGTTCAGGGCCGAAATGAACACAGCCGAGAATTTGACGATTATAAGGGGATATAATGTGTGTGATTTATTGTATCGATTTACATCAACGACTGACAGTTCAACGACATCGTGTCCACTGATTGTCTAGTAAATCCGGTAGATTTTCACTAGGTTTGGTTCAAAGCCAAAAGCTAGCATTTACAGATGCATTATATTTTCTACTTGTGCTTTTAAAGGTTTTAAATTTTGTTGAGTCAGTATTTTCACTCATGTGGGGGATTGTTGGAATTTTAAGTTAAAATTATTATTTGAGTAAAACTTAGTTTTCAAGATTTAAACTCCACGAGATGTGTTTGGGTTATGCCTTTTCACCATAAGACACCTAGTCATGAATAGGTGTTATGGAGAGTCGCCATTGGCCATGGGGAGTCACCTATTGGTGAAAAGACACCTTGTAGAGTCACTATTGATTATATAAATACCCATCTCTTGATTAAGTTTTGGATGGTTTTTTAACATGTTTTTGGGAAGTAGAAAACAGATTTTGAAGTCAAGAGTCAGAGTCATTAAGAGCACAGTAATTGTCAACATTCACATGCCTAAAAGTATTGTAGTGCTACTTACTATAAGGCGTGATCGTTGTATCTTGGAAGGTAACATCCGTAGAACCGTGAGCACCGTATGCGGGGATGAATTGTCTTTAAGGAAAGAGGATTACCTCGCCTCGATCAACCAATTCGATAAGTCTTTCTAACTCTCTTCTTTTTAGTATTTTGTTTACAGCATGAAAGTGATTTCCGACAAACCGAAACCGCACATATATTTCCAACAAAAAGCAACACCCGATCATTTCTCTCCTCCCAAACATTCCATGTAACTGCATAAGCAATGAGACTCCAAAGTTATCCTGTACATTCTTGTGCAGTGCCTGTACCCAAGACATGCTTCTGAATTTTTTTAATGAAGTAGAACCACACCTGCTTAGTGAGGTTGAGCGTTGCATTTCTGAAAGGGATAACAGGGAACCTTTTCTATTTGGATAAGCTAAACTGCTTCGCTGACCAATCTTTTACTGTAGTCGGAAAAGTAGTATATGCAGCAAATTTTGAGCTTCCTAAGTAATACGAGGGACACTTTCTGGTTCTTACTTTTCCGAATTTTTTGTAATACTTTTCCTATACAGCTGTACTTAGGCTCTCTAGTTAAGAAAACTGCTTCATACATAAAGTGGAATCTCAAGTTTATTAATATGCATCTATGATTTCATAGATTCACATTTACATCATCCAGATTATGATAGCAGGGTGATCAGCCTTTACAATTATCTATTTTGATTTTATGGGAATGATTTATTTATTTTTTCAATGGAATCTTTTTTATGCGACTGATTTATTCTAGTTTAATGTAGTTAACTTTTCCCCAGACAAGAATCCTGTCTTAATCGGCCTGTCATAACTGTAATGGGGTACTACTACCTTTAGAGTTTAGAAGGTGTTGAAAGTGTCAATAGGCCGGTTCTGCTCCGTTCGCACAAAAACTAAGGTTTTTATCAAATTTTTTTGAGGAGAATATATATATATATTTTTATTTATTTTTAATCAATTTCGATTCAGGTTGCTTCTCGGCCTTCTCTGGTCCACTCCACTATATACGGTTTTGCTGTATTCCGTTAGATTTAGCTTTAGGCCACTAAAATACAGAATTTCTTAACCCCAAGTTAGGGTTTTATAAGTGAAAGATTCTCAGTTGTCGCTGAACCTCAGCCTCTTCACGGTTTCAATGGAGAATTTTAGTTGTCTTCCATTAGATATTACATTAAACATGGTCACCCGCTTACCTACTGAACATCCTGTCGGATCTTGGTAAGTTGAGTTTTCTTGCCTTGGCTATGGATCAACAACTCCACTATTTTGAATATCTTGAGAATCATAAGCCACCCATTGATGGTACAATTGGGGGAGAAAAATACACGAATAACAGAGTTTGTTTAAACTGAGGACGCTGAAAGTGGAGATTAGCCGATGAAGCTGTTTAAGTAATGATACGGCACAAGCGGAAGCGAATAAAAGACAAGGAGAATCCACTACTTAATGGTGATGATAGAAGACTCCAATCCAGGAGCAAAGACTCTAATCCAAGAGTTAAAAGAGAAAACACTCTAATCCAAGAGTTAAAAGAGATAACAATGGTGTTTAACCAACAAACTTAAGAGTTTTCATTAATCAGATAAAAATAGCGAGCCGCAGCTAAACAGAAATGACAATGGAATAGGCTATATATAGCCGTAAATATAAAACCCTAAAGTCTAGAAGTTTCCTAAACAAGATAAACTAAATAAATAAGATAATTATCCTAATAAATATAATTACTAAAATTGATAAATATCCAATATATCCAAGATTTAGTCGAATCCTGGAAACAATAGCTCCAATCCAAATACGTCCCGTATCAGGCTCCCCCACTGCGACGAAACTCGTCTCGAGTTTATATTGGAAATGGAAAGTCGAAGAAAGAACTTTGGCGCTCCCACTTGTAGCACAAGTCGATCTGGAGTCATGCATTGGAATCACTAGCCGCTCCGAAAATAATCTTGGCTTTACAATCCTCATTTGCAAATATCAAGTCGTCAAACTTTGGTGTTTGTTCCTACCCTTATGATGTAAGAACTGCCACGAGAACTTCCATGCATAGTCTATTCGGCCTCCATAACAGTCAGATGTACTACTACAAAACTTTGTGAACACGTCTTCATAAGTGCTCTCAGAAACTGCCATCTTGGGAAGGCCTACATTGTATACATCCACCTGATTAGCTGCCTTGTGTTCAACCTCTCCAAGATTGTCTTGAAACTCATCCTTCCCTGTCGAATCAGGTGCACTTTTAACAACTTCTTTTGATTTCCCTTGGGGTCGTGCACCCGGCATTAATTGGACTTTGGTTTTCCCCCACATGAATTCACAAACTTTTCCGTGACAAGTCGCTCGAACGTCAAAAAACCAAGCAGCACCCAAGACCACATCACAAACGTCTATATTAACAACTTCACAAAAGATTGTTTCCGAATAACACTTACCAATTGATATCGGAATTTTGCAAACACCAATACATGTAATCACCCCATCGTCATTGTTGATCCATTTAATCTTCTCAGGATGCGGGTACCAATCCATTTCGAGACCTAACGATTCTACCATTTTGAGCGACACCAAGTTTTGTTTGCTACCCCCATCAATAATAAAATCCCACAACTTCCCATCCACAATATATTTACTGCGGAAAATATGATTTTGCCCCTGCATTGTGCATATATCCTAAGCTACTCGCTAGGTACTGATTGTTCCAGGGAACTAATGTTCAGGGAGTATTGACTTTAATTGGTTCATACGTGGAGATAAGTAGGTAAGTATCAAGAGATTTTTCAACCCCAAATCAACAAGCAAAGGTCAGAGATCTTACCGAACTGACGTATGCTCTGTTTTGATAAAACTGACTTGAGGAGCTATACGTCTACACCTTGAATCAACACGATGATGACAAGAACGCGATCCAAGTTTCAACTGATGATTTTATTTTTATTTTATTTTTATTGATAAAAAATAATTTTTGATTAGATAAAATACCTAGATTGCACAGGAATCCTCAACTGATTCTTATAGGCGGCCTCACAGAAGAACAACGCAGGAAAACCTGCTCTGATGCCACCTGATACGGCACAAGCGGAAGCGATAAAAGAGAAGGAGAATCCACTCCTTAATGGTGATGATAGAACACTCCAATCCAGGAGCAAAGACTCTAATCCAAGAGTTAAAAGAGAAAACACTCTAATCCAAGAGTTAAAAGAGATAACAATGGTGTTTAACCAACAAACTTAAGAGTTTTCATTAATCAGATAAAAATAGCGAGCCGCAGCTAAACAGAAATGACAATAGAAAAGGCTATTTATCGCCTGCAAATCTGGAACCCTAAAGTCTAGAAGTTTCCTAAACAAGATAAACTAAATAAATAAGATAATTATCCTAATAAATATAATTACTAAAATTGATAAATATCCAATATATCCAAGATTTAGTCAAATCCTGGAAACAATAGCTCCAATCCAAATACGTCCCGTATCAAGTAAGATGGGATTCCTAAAATTTAATCCTTATAACTGGTACTCTTACAAACTCGAAGCAGTATATTTATGTATGTGTTCTATATAAGTTGCAGTAGAATTTATTGAGTTTTGACACTACAATAGGCTTAAACCTTACAAATGAAGAATAGTTTGACACTAACAAATTCATGTACAATATTAGAATGCCAACTATTTGGAAGCATAATGAAACTAACTACTATATGAGTACTGAATGATTCATATTTTATTATAAATCAGCGCTTCGTCTCTTGTGCTCCCAACATGCAGCAACATTCTTTTTCCAGTCGAGATTTTCATAAGGATGAAAATCCTCTCTGACAGTCTCAAGCCACAGATAGTTGCGCGGAGATAGATATTACAGTTCTGTTAACTCGTCTGCAATCCTACTATGTTACTCTCTTGCCATGGCTAGGAATCACCAACTATACTATTTTGAATACAATGAGAACCGTGAGATACCCATTGATAGAGGTAGAAGGATCAATCCAACATCTCCATTTAACAATATGATACTTTGGTTGGTCCATTTAATGGTTTGATATGTCTTCATGAATTGCCAGATAATTTTTGTGCAAGTAACCCCATGATAGGAGAGTATGTTATTCTTCTTTAACCTATCAAAATGTCTGGTCAGTATATAAAAAGGTGGACTGGATTTGGTTACCTTCCTTCAACCAACGAGTACAAAGTTGTCCTATTGCAGCAGGTACAGAAAGAACCCAATTTGGTAAATGTCATGGTGCACACTTTTGGCGGTCGCAATGCTGGAGATTTTATGAACGACTATTTAATGAATGAATATTCTTTTGTTGTTTACTAGGAATGAAAAACGATTTAAAAAATTAGATTTTCACTTATGATGGATCACTAGAAAATGTGAAAAGCATTTCAAAGTAGAAATATGTCACCATTGAGTGGGCATTAAAGATCTTATTATCATATAATATAAAATTAAATATACTCATAAATGCCATGTCTAAATATGAAAGAGTATCAAATCTTAATAACAATGGAGTATCAAAACTTTATTATATTTCCAAGTATACACGAAGTCTGTCCTTTATAAACCAGTCTTCCTCCGACTACAATTTCATTAACGATTCTGCTCTCTGGTCAAAACTATTTACATGGCTCCATTTTATGGTCTTAAGGTTACTAGCTTCGTACCACTTGTAGTTGGATTGTTTTTGGCATATCATGTAGTTATACAAGCAGAAGGAGGAAGGGATATTGCTAGTAGATTAACCGAGGAAGAGATTTTGGAGGTGGAAAGAGAACTCCAGATGCTAAACAAACCACCTATCAAAACAATACATGTAAGTATTTGGTCCAGCATATGTTTCTTTTCATGATGTTATTAGTCCTAAATTTGCAATCTTGATTTTGGTCGGTAAAGAATAGTATATAAGATTAAAAGAACACCCAATTAAAAAAAATAAAAAATAATCCTGAAGGTTTACGGGGAAATCTATTATTTCCACATGGATGTGTGTAGCCATTTATATACATGTGAAATCTACGGAACAATAAAATGATACTAATGATTTTACTATTTTGGTTGTTATGGTATACTAGACTGGTTGGGGCGTCATCTATGATTGCATTGAATTCCACAAGCAACCTGCGTTTGATAATCCATTGCTGAAGAAACATGCAATCCCGGTAATGCTTTTGTCTCATCTATAAGATTTTTGTTGTGCTTACTCCTTGTTAAGGTAGCTTTTTGGTCATAGACATGGTCGTGTTTAATATTTGGGTGATATTTTGTGATCCTAATTTATGGACATGGTCTAATGGTTGAGTTTTACTTTCAGAAGAAAGTTGAAACTGCACCTACAAGCCCAAAGAAAACATTAATGAATCGAATCGAAGGATGCCCAAAGGGAACGGTTCCTATTCGTAGGACAACTAAAGAAGATCTTATGAGAGCCAAATATTTAGCTTCCACTTCCAACGCCCCAGGAGATGAATATGTATGTAAAATAACTATAATTGTATTTGCAATTTCAATTTCAATTTCAATTTTCAGTGGTGAATCCTTTTATCATATAATATTTTAAACGGTCTTTTTTATGCTGAAAAAATTGTTGGTTTACAGAGAGCAGGTAGTACTCTTCAAACATCAGACCAAAAAATCTTTGGAGCCACTGGAGTAGTAAATGCGTGGCATCCCAAAGTAAATCCGGACCAATTTAGCGGAGCTGAAATTGCAATAAAAGCTGGCCCGGCAGACCAGACTAATGAAATCAGATATGGATGGACAGTGAGTATTATTTTCTCTATTTATTTATTTTTTTCGTTTTACAGTTAAATAACAATATTTACCGTTTCATTAGAATGTTATTAAAAGATTAAATTCACAACAACAAAAAAAAAAGAAAAAAAAAAGGGCCATTGCACTCCACCAGCTTTTACATCTAAAGTTACCTTCCTAAGTGTCTTTGCATCTCTCTTCTTCTATAACAACCATGTTAGGGCTTTTGCCACAGATACATATATACGTGTTGTTAATTAAACAGTTATGTATCATGAATCCCATTTTGTGCATTCCCAGTAAGTAGGGTGCAAAGATATCCTACTTTTCATTTGTAAGTTTCTTCTAAAAACAACTGTTTTAATTTTGCTTCACCCGTGTTCTTGTAATTTATTTGACTTACATCTATCAGGTAAATCCACAATTGTATGGGAATGATCGGACTTCAACTTATGCTTACTGGACTGTAAGTTTTTGATAGTAAACCTTGCAGCATTTATCTTTATGGTCAGTTTTTGACTTGGAAGATTTATGGATATGGTAATTTTTTGTTTTTCTTATCAGGGTGATGGTGGTCATAATACAGGATGTTACAATACTCTTTGCTCTGGATTTGTACAAGTTGACCAACATTATACCCCTGCTATGACCGTTGCTAACACATCAACTATTGGAGGCACGCAGTATTTACTTATATCGAGTATTATTCGGGTAGGTAACTAAACATTATAGCTTTTATTTACCTGACTTCCTCCTAGTAACAATTATCTAATAATAAGCCTTACCGTTTGTTGCACCAATGGCCGGAATACTTGAGTTTTAAGTAATATGTGCATGTTGCATTACAGGAACGTGAAACAGGGCACTGGTGGTTGATGCTTGAAAACAAGATTCAAGTTGGTTACTGGCCAAGAGAACTATTCCCTCATTTTGAATCTGGTGCCGAGTATATTTACTGGGGTGGTCACGTAAAATCTGGAAAAGACGGGATGCCAGAAATGGCTAGTGGTAATAGACCAGATAGGTTTACCAGTCACACTGGCTATTTTGAACAACTTGAATATAAAGACAAGGACGACCGTTGGGTACCTTATCCCAAGATTCAGTCTATAGTTGATTGTAAAGGGTCTTATGATTCATTTTGGGATGATGAACACGCCATCCTTCACTTTGGAGGACCTGGTGGTGGCACTTGTGATTGAGCGGCGCCGGCGAACATTGTTTCTGGGCAAATAAAATTTGTTGGAAGACAAAATTAAGAACGGAATTATATAGACGGGTCAAGTTTCTTTTCTCGTTTGAATCGTATTTTGTATTTCAACTGAAACAGAGCACCATAAATAATAATTGGGGTTTTTAATAAAATGCCCATGTGGTGAAATGCATTTAATAAAATGCCCACGTTATTTTCATTATATATTTAATGCCCATACTTTGACATTTTCCATCCCGTTTTTTTCAAAAAAACGGTTAACAGAGTTTAGTGCCTAGGTGGCAATCATTCTATCCTGTAAAAAGCCGTAAAACCCCTCCAAATCATATGATAATGAACAGTCAACTCGGACTAACTCACTTCTCTACCTCTTCTTCTTTCAGGCATTCGAACAAGCGCTTATGTGCACTTTCCAATTTACCACAGCTTACACATACGTCACCCAAAGAAGTTCCAATACAAATCAAATCAAATTCAAGAACGGTACCAACACCACCATCCCCTTCAACACTATTCAAATATCTTGCTTGTGGATGATTACTTTCATTGGAAATGAAAACTAGAATGATGTGCATCAAGTAACTAAACCAACTTAATTGACACTTGATCAAATTTTCACCATTTAAAAGTCCATCTTCTGATTTGAAAATTCTGGTGGCTTGTAGGTATGAATTAGTAGGCATTGCAAATAGATGGAGTTGGGTGAGCAAAGAACTCTGGTTTGCGAGTTATGTCGAACACCTTTCAAGCATTTTTCTGGATCTGAAGAGGTGAAAACTGTTAGTGTTTGCGCTTCAATTGGTAGCTTCTTCTTTCCCTGCAACTTCAAATCTAATAAGTACCCATCAATTTTAAACTGGTACAAGCTCTAAAATCACAATCAATTATCTCAATTCAGCCGTAATTAACGAACAAAGGTCATGAAATACCAAAAAAATCACACGACCCAAACTTAGAAATTGATGTTAGTATCATAGAAGAACACGAAAAACGAGTCTTGTCATCCATAACATGGCGATTATGAAGTTTATAGTAGTTAGATGACAAAAGTATCAACACTTATACTGTTAGACAAGAATTAAATTCTAATAAGAAATTAAATTTTTATAAGAATTACAGTGGACAAGTATTAAATTAATTCCAACATAGACAAAAAAACGAAGGAACTAAAGAAGCTTATTGTGATTTATCATGTCAGTTCCAACATAGAGCTAGCTTGATGAAAACCTCCGCAGCAATGATGGTTTCAGTTGGATGTCAACATTTCTACACGCGGCACTATCACTGTACTTAGAGATGTAATAGTTGGCTTGGGTTCCAACTATCTGATTAAATGTGACACCAGCTTCTCCTGATTATTAGACGGAGGAGAAATTAGACATAGAAAGAAGGAGGCAGAAAGAATTAGGGAAAGAAAAAGGAAAGAGATATTCTTATGAATCTGGGGAAGGGCTAATAATGTAATTACAACATTAAAAATTGACAAAGTCAATGGAAAAATACCAAGTAAGTTAAACATAACGGATTTCCTAACGATATGGGCATTAAATATATAATGAAAAAAATGTGGGCATTTTTTTAAATGCCTTTTCCCACATGGGCATTTTTTAAAAATTCCCATAATAATTATATTAGTTATGTTTAATGAACTCAATCCTCTTTGCAGTCCAAGTATATAATGGATTCGTAATTTTTCTTTTAAAATAGTAATTATGGTACATCAATGTAGTATTGCAGAGTAACAGATTTTACATAAAAGAATGGCGCAAAGGATTTGGTTCGGCAATGACTCCAAGGACACCAGCCGCTCAAGGTCGCTTTCAAAGAACAAATAGAGAATCCTAGTTACAAATCCACATTGCAAAAGGAGGGGAATACATTGGGTTGAAAGACCTGCATGTATGTCCCAATACCAGCCACAAATCATTACTCATTCCGTGAAATCTCGACTATTACCATTGCCATTGGTCATACATCACTTGAATAGAGTTTGGCAGAGACCAATAATTGCAATCTGAGATAATATGTATGAAAAGAAATCCTAACAAATCTAGAATTTCATTGTAGAACTTATCTGAAAACTATGAACGGTCCATGAAGGTGTGACAAAAACCATCATGGAACAATGGTTCAGAATTTCGCACCTAGGTGTCAATTAATTTTGAAAGTCGTAGTACATCGGATCGAGACAATACGACAACAAGATAACTTGCGTGATTGACTATGGATACAAGATCGAGACAATACAACAACGAAGTATGTTTACTTGATAAATGGTTCGGACTTAAACAAACACAATAGGATTACTATCAAGTAAATATGAATTAACCTTTGTGTATTTTACTTCTAATTATAATATAAACAATTATAATTGTGGAAATAGAAAAGTAAAAGACACAACAAGATTTTGTTAACGAGGAAACTGAAAATGCAAAAAACCGTCGGGACCTAGTCCAGGAATGAATACTCTCAGGATTAATCTGCTATACAAAATCAAACCAACTTCGTACAGTTGAGACCAAGAAACTAAACCTATAGTTCACCTAGTTCCGTCTATATTCTCATGCCTCCGACCTGTAATAAGTCACGTACTTGGAACAATTCCTTTGGTTCGTATTCCAAACAGTAAAGGAACACCAAATCTATTGGGTATCAACTCTTTTCAATCATGTGATGTGAGTTCGACAAGAGGCTATTCTGTTTATATCAATAAACTCCTTTGTCGGGTCCTTAGATCTATCTAACAACATCTACCAAAGTAATTGTTTAAGATTTTGCAATCAATACTTTTAATCACCAAGAAACGTATTGATGCTGATTTAAACAACTAATCAATCCAATCTACTACAAGGATAAATCGATTATAATTGGATAATATTTAACTGAAACAAGTATTTTGCACACCAAAGATTATGAACACAAATCAGAAATCTTCAAAGTTTTCTTTGTCTTCAAATCTTCTTAGATCTTCAATAAACACTTGCACACAATCAACTCGAATCTCTTGTGATCAATCATGCACAGAACGAAGTCTGTTAACAATGGATTATCATAAGACGTCTTTAGATCTATAAACAGTCTAAAGATATCCGTCGAAACTTTGATCTAGTTTGAGTGAATCTTTGATAAGAAGAGAAGATTCTCAAGCATAAACAAACTAGGTGCAATCAAAGTTCAACCACCGTTATTCAATCAAATCAATCGAAAACTAATAATAAACCGCAATTATATAGTT
Source organism: Papaver bracteatum (assembly GCA_023529315.1). Classification (NCBI taxonomy): domain Eukaryota; kingdom Viridiplantae; phylum Streptophyta; class Magnoliopsida; order Ranunculales; family Papaveraceae; genus Papaver; species Papaver bracteatum. Next base: position 18,707 of record JAJJWX010000898.1, read on the forward strand.
TCCCACCCACGGTACAAATAGATCTTCACAATCCCAAATAAGTCTTTAAACCGAGCGGTTGTAAGAGATTTCGCCTAATTAGGTTACTTTCCTCTCCGAATAGGTGGCTCCACCTGTAAAAACACAACTAGGTAGTTTTGCTGGCTTTGAGGATTAATTTGCTCGAAATGCAAACTTTGATATTTATAGACAGTGAAGTCTGGACACCAAGGAATTTACAGAACCGAAAATATTCTCAAGATATCCAATATAATATCAGATTCGGTTTCCATAATCACTGGAAATGCTTTGACCAAATATTGACCAAAAATCTCCTAGAAAATTTCCAACTAGTAAATGCACATTACTAATTTTTATTTTCCAAAAATAAAATGAAAAACCTTAAATAAAAGATTCTCAACTTATTTTTCGATCCGGGATTTTCCTTTAGATATTAAGGAATATCTTTGAATAATTAATGATAAGCTTTACTGCACATGTTCAAAGTATGTCGACATCTCTACATTGTAAGTCTTCTTTTATACTTACAATCTTGAAACCGATTTGCCACACTTCCAAACAAGCTTAAAATTGGTTCATCCGACTTTCAAGAACTACGTGATTGATTCAGAACACTCAATCAGCAATCATGGGTTTCATGGTTCTACCAAAATAAGTTTCGGTTTTACCTCCATGTGAGTACTGGATTTAGTCACACTAGCTTTCCAAAAATTCGGTTGACTTGGTACTAGGATCCGTTCCCACATATATATGGTATCTAACTTGTACTTGTTGCACATGTCCATAGGATCGGTTCCACTTTGCCTAAAAACGTGTTGCACATGTCCATAGGATCGGTTCCCCCATCTACTAAAAACTTGATGCACCTTATACAAGGATCGATTCCATTTTGTGATAGGTTTCACCTCTTACTAGGATTTGTTCCCCTTTACCCAGATTCGGTCATACTAATAACACTAAATCGATCATATCATCTCATGTGATTACTTAAGATCGGTTTCACTAATAAAATTCATACCAATACAAAAGTTAAGCCTTGTTAATAGTTTTACCAAGAATATAAACAGGTCATGAGCGATTATACTAATCACACACATTGGTAGTTCAAAAGATATGCAATGAATCACAATACCAATAAGCCTAGCGATTTCCCGTTCGATTCAAAAAACAAGTTCATGAATTTTCTTCCTTTAAACGAATGTAAAACATTATTTCCTAGGATGAAATCTTCACCTCATAACCATACATAATTACAATAGCATTCAAACGATTATGTTGATGTGTTATATATGAAGTTCAAAAGTTAAGCGTTATACTTCGTATTGTATACCTTAATACTACGTCTAACTAGAGTATATTCATGCTTCGAAGTTATGTTTTTAATATGCACGAATTGAAACATATGTTAGGGAATGAAACGAATATCACTAACCTCAAGTAGAAGGATGACGTTGTCGTTGTATCTTCTTGCTTCTTCACCTCTTCAAGTCTTCGCAATACTTGTAATGACTCATATCCTAATAATTTCAAGCTAACCTATACGAAGTTGACTCTAGTACATAATCAAGTGACTCTTTAAATTAGTTTTTGATCATTAAAAAATGAAAACCAAACTTGACATACCAACGCTTGGTGGGTTCAACCGAGCTATGCTCTAACAGATCAATATCTAAACTTCTAAAAATCCATATTAGTAGTTGTTTGTGAGTGAAAATGGTTTTTGCAGATTTCGGTAATTTCGGGTGGGAAGGTGAAAAATAATTTAAACCCTAAACAATGTACTGCAAGGGAGTACTTTAGATTCGAGAGATCAATCTGTACAAGTCCGTCCTAAACCAAGAAATGGTCGTTCCAGTCTTGCTTCGGTCACAAAGTGGAGGAGAATGGGTTGGTCTTGGGGAGGGAATCAAGGAAAGTGATGAGACCAGAATAGTTGATTCTGGAAGAATAGTTGTGTTACTACGACATGAATCAGAAAAGTAGGAAGATAACAAGGTAAGCTGGCAAGTAAGTATTTTCTAAGTGTTGTATATACTGAATGAACTCATTATTCTGTGGAAATAGGTAAGACCTATTTATACAAGTCGGAGTGAAATGTACTCTGGTCTCATTAAGGAATGGGGAAGTAAATGGGAGGAGGTGGTAACCGACTACCGTATGCCTGTAATTTATGTTCCATAAAATTGTTAACGTATGGAAATAATGTTCCATAAAACTGTTAACGTATGGAACTGATGTCCCGTGAGCGTTTCTCCTTTAACTCCCTATATTTACTAACCGCCTCACCCTTATGACACTTCCTTATGACGGGCGTAGTGTACGCCGCACGCAGTAAACAGCCAAACCAATACCCAGAGAGGATCCCCCAGTTTGTGATATGTGTTTGATATCTCGAGTGTTTTTGTGAAAAACATGTGGCATGTCATTGCTTCCTAGCAATTCGATCTTGGGAGACTTGGTATCTTGGTGACCTTCGACGGTCGAGATTTTGCATCTTAGGAGGAAAGGTAACCGTTGATCGTTGCACGCTTTTGCTTGTTGCTGGCCGCACAAGGAAGGCCATCATGGTGGCGCGGTTGGGTTGGCATGCCATGGTTTGGCGTGGCCAAAATTAGGTTTTTGGGACAAAGGTTACCATGCATCATCTAGTAAACTTTGAAGGCTAGGATTTGCTCCTGGGATTGAAGGGAAATCGTTGATTGTTGCATGCCTTTGTTTTGGTAGCCGTGTAGGGAAGGCCAGCAAGGTGGCACATCTGGGTTATCATGGCATGCTTTGGCACAATTAGGTTGGCATAGCATTCCTTGGCGTGGTTTTGGCGTGGACAAACTTAGTGTTTCGGGCCAAAGGTTACCATGTGTCGTATGGTAACCTTGGATGGCTAGGATTTTCTCCTGGGATTGAAAGGGGACCGTTGATTGTCGCACGCCTTCATTTTGGGTAGCCGTGTAGGGAAGGCCAGCATGGTGGAATGTCTAGGTTAGCATGGCATGCCTTGGAACAGTTAGGTTGGCATGGCATGCCTTGGCGTGGTTTGGCTTGGCATGTGGGGCCAAGGGTTTGGCATGCTTTTTAGCACTAGGTGTGGTTTCGCTTGGCATGTGGGACCAAGGGTTTTCCATGGGCGCATGGCGTGGCTATCTTTGTCTAGGTGCGGTTTTGGCTTGGCATGCGGGGCCAAGGGTTTTCCATGGGTGCATGGCGTAGCTATCTTTGGCTAGGTGCAATTTTGGATTGGCATGTGGGGCCAAGGGTTTGCCATAAGCGCGTGGCATGTCTAGCTTTGTCTAGGTGTGGTTTTGGCTGGGCATGTGGGCCAAGGGTTTGCCATGGGCGCATGGCGTGGATAGCTTTGTCTAGGTGCAATTTTTTCTTGGCATGTGGTGCCAAGGGTTTTCCATGGGCGCATGGCATGGCTAGGTTTGGGTAGGTGCGGTTTTGGCTTGGAATGTGGGGCCAAGGGTTTGCCATGGGCGTATGGCATGACTAACTTTGACTAGGTGCGTGACCAAGCTAGGGTTTTGGGCCAAAGGTCGTTTGGTAACCTTAGAAGGCCAGGATTTGCTCCTGTTATTTAAGGGAAACTGTTGATTGTTGCACGCCTTCGTTTTGGTAGCCGCGTAGGGAAGGCCAGTATGGTGGCACAGCTAAGTTGGTATGGGGACATGGAGAGGTGAATTTGGCATGGCGCGGTAGGTGTGGATGGCCTGGTTTTCCATTAGCACAGGGGTGCGGCTAGCATGGTTGGCATGCTTTGGCGCGGTTAGTGTGGCTGGCATGGTTTTCCATTAGCACAGAGGTGCGGCTAGCATGGTTGGCATGCTCTGCACGGTTGGTGTGGATGACATGGTTTTCCATTGGTACAGAGGTGCATATAGCATGGTTGGCATTTTTTGGCGCAGTTGGTGTGGCTGGCATGGTTTTCCATTGGCACACGTGGGAATTAGGGTTTGGCTTGTGGTAACCCTAATTAACATTGAAAAGATACCCTGGTAATTATTTATAGAAACATTAAAGATTTCAGTAAATGCGCCTAGTAAATGCTTATTACTTAAATGTTGTGACGTCACTCTCCAATAGGGCTAAGGGTTTTACGATTTTAACCCTAGGCTAAAAACCACCATCAATAGTAGTATTCTTCAGATTTGAGAAATTCTTTCTCGATTAAGTTATAAATGTAAAGATCAGTGAGAGTAAGTACATAGACACAGAGTTGTATGTTTATGACACGTTAGTCACCATTTTGTTTGGAAATCTTGGTGTTTTGTTAAAATCAAGAAAATCCTCTTTAAACAACTTCTGAATGAAAGAGATGAATTTTTCATCTGTGAAAAGAAGAACATCTCTGTAAAGCGAAGTTCTAAGATTTATGGCATGGAAAGTTACTCTACTAGTCTTGAAATTAGATAGAAAAGTAATAAATATCTGTGACACATAATGGATATATAAAAATCTCAAGAAAATACAATGAATACCTTATGCTTCTGCTTCTGATAATTTTCATGTATAATGTGTCTTACATGAAATTATGGATTTCTATAATAGGCATTCCTGGTTGTTGCCAAAGTAACCAGAGAATATAACTTATTCTAGAATAGTAAAGTAAATGTACCTACCTTCATATAATTGACTCTTTGAAGGTGTCTTAAATTATTCAGATGCATTTTAATCTCGTGATTCGTGAAGTTATTTTGGGTTATTTGTTCATGCTAATATGCTGAGCTGTATCATAATGAAGCATACAAAATTTAGAACCTCTTCATTAGTTTTGAAGTCTAAATATGTGGCATTTGACAACACCACAATTTTAGGTTGTGCAACTTAACTTAAGGATTGGAGAATGTCGACATTATAGTCAAGTTTGTTGGATATTTATTGTGCACAACAATCTTCTTCTCTTAAAACATACATGGTGAACCTTATATGCTAATAAGCATATGAAGTTAGAGTTTCCCTTTATACAGAAAGAAAATCAAAGACAACATGTTGATGTGGAAAATACAAGTTTAGAACTTGTGAATCATGTCCATCAATAATACATAGGATGCCATTTGATCCCTTAAAAAACAATTTGCATCATATTGTACCGGCTCCTTATAATACTTAAGGCATGGATAAATTATTTGTTTCCACATTACTCTTGGGATCTCATGTAATGTGTTGTTTCTGCAAATTTCCTGTTATTCCATATGTGCACATAAGTATTGGTGGAATGATGTGACAGGAACTTTTGGAAATTTAAATTGATGACATTAAGTCTCTTATGGTGTTTAGCCCAAGGTAGTTAATATCGTGTATCAGTATCGTATCGGTAGGGTCCTATACACCTATACAAATGATAATATCTTTTTTTTTTAGATGATACATCATTATAATTTTTTTAATATTTATTATTTATCAAATAAAAAAAATATATCGATATAACCATAATAGGAAATAATAATTGTAGTAAACATACTTCAAACTTACAAAAATAGAAGGTGGTTGATTATAGCCTTATACTATCAATAACGAAATCAAGCATTGAATGACTGTTAGACAATCAACATCACATTTACAGTAATTACATCCACCATAATCATATATGAAGTCACCAAAAATAGTGGAGTTACTTTCTTGAACTAATAGTTCAAGAAATCATAATTAAAATAAAAATAGATTTGAAAAAGCGGGGGTCTACCAACCTCACCCAATATTTCAATTAGCAATCTGTATGGACAACTCCGAGTTGTTTCTCTAGAGAATCAACTAGACTCCATCAATAGAAAATACCCTTTAAAAAAAAGGGACGAATCGGTGCGACATGGGGATGAATCACAGTATATCGTGGAAGCAAGGCCACTCTGCCACTTACAATACCCCATCACGTATTAAAGTCATCTGCAAAGGATTCTACCTGCCACCCGGTGGTAATAGTACATCAGGGTGGCCGCCAGCACTCGACGCTCGAGGGATATGCCCACGGACGTGTTCTCTAGGGACCAACGGAGATTGGCGCATGCGCCGCTTCTTTAGCCTGGATTTTGGCTTAGAGGCGTTCAGTCATAATCGTGCACACGGTAGCTTCGCACCACTGGATTTTCAACCAAGCACGATGACCAATTGTGTGAATCAATGGTTCCTCTTGTACTAGGTTGAATCAATAGAAAATACTCAAGTAGTTATTATCTCAATCTCTCAATTTGATTTACTCAACCAAATACAATTCACGAGTCTAATCAAAGAGAGATAACTTGGATGGTATCAAAAACCAATATCCAAGTGTCAATAAATTTTAAATCAACAACCAAGAATGGTCGGATATTCTAATTGATTGAGCAACGTACATATATAACAAAATATAATGCAGAAAATAAATAATATAGACACCAGAATTTTGTTAACGAGGAAACCGCAAATGCAGAAAAACCCTGGGACCTAGTACAGATTAAACATACACTATATTAAGCCGCAACAGACACTAGCCTACTCCAAGCTAACTTTGGACTGGACTGTAGTTGAACCCCAACCAATCTTACACTGATCCAAGGTACCGTTATGCTCCTACGCCTCTGAACCCAGCAGGATACTGTGTACATGATTCCCTAAATAATCTCACCCACAACCAAGAGTTGCTACGACCCAAATTCAAAGACTTTAATAAACAAATCTGTCTCACATAGAAAAGCCTACAGGTAATAGATAAATTCGTCTCCCACGAATAAACCTACAAGTTTTGTTCCGTCTTTTGACAAATCAAGGTTAACAGGAACCAATTGATAAAACCATACTTATATTCCCGAAGAACAACTAAGTTTCATCTATCACCTCACAATAAACTTAATCGACACAATGAAGAAGATTATTGAGGAATCACAAACACTGAGACGAAGATATTTGTGACTACTTTTATCTTGCCTATCGGAGATAGAAATATCAAGCCAATTATCACAATTGTACTCATACGATAGAAAGATTAAGATCAGATCACACAACAACGATAAAAGTAGTATCGGTCTGGCACCTAACCAAGCCAGTCATGCCATGCCTCGCCATGGCCCTCATGCCGCGCCAACCTGCTGGTTTTTCCCCACGGCTAATAAAGAGAAGAAATGCACAAATCAACGGCTGCCCTTCAATCCCAGGAGAAAATCCTGGCCGCCCAAAGTCACCTCATGACTTTGTCCCAAAAACCCTAGCTTGGTCACATGCCTAACCAAAGATAGCTATGCCATTCAACCATGGAAAACCTTTAGACCCATGTACCAAACCACGCCAAGGCATGCCATGCCAACCTAGTTGCGCCAAGGCATGCCATGATAGCCTGTCCATGACGCCATCCCTCCTGAATTCTTCATGAGTTTTTCTCTCGGGATTTTTTATCCTCCCGAACGAGTTCAAAACCTAAATATCTCCACGTAAGAAGATAAGAAAAAAAAATTCCGGTTTATTTGAGGGACGGACCGTCAAAATCCAAGTCCGTACTATTATTCTACAACGATTCTAGTGACGGGCGCTAATTAGGGTTTCAAAAACAAAGGCGCGCATCAATGGGTACTCTTCAATCCCAGGAGCAAATCCTGGATGCATAAAGTCCCCTCACGACTTTGGAAAAAAAACCTTATCTTGGGCACGCACCTAGCCCAAGCTAGTCAATCCATGCACCCATGTCTACCCCTTGGCCCCGCATGCGAAAACCAAACCGCACCTAGCCAAGCGCCCTTGCCTTGGCCCTAGCTATGCCATGCGACCATTGAAAACCCTTGGCCCCACGCGCCAAGAAAAACCTCTCCTAGCCAAGATAGCCGCACCAAGCGAAACACCCATGCCTTGGCCCTATCTATGCTAGTCACACTATGCCAAGCCAAGCGCCCCTTTCCTTGGCCCTAGCCATGCCATAAGCCCATGGCAGACCATTGGCCCCACGCGCCAAGTCTAAACAATACCTTGGTCACGCCTTCCCTACGCGGCCACCAAAACAAAAGGCATACGGCCATCAATGGCCAACCTTCAAACCCAGGAGCGAATCCTGGCCGTCTAAAGTCACCTCATGACTTTTGGGTCCAAAACCTAAGTTTGGCCATGCCAAACCATGCCAAGCCAACGGCATGCCAAGCTGGTCACGCCACCACGATGTCCCTCACTACCAAAACTAAGGCGCACAACGCACCTATGAAGATATAAAATCTCGACCATCGAAGGTCACCAGGCTAGCAATTTACCCGAGCTCGACTTGCCAATCCACAACAACATATTACATGTTCTCAAAGAACATTCGAGACATCAACACAAATTGGGGGATCTTTTTTGGGGTATTGGTTTGGTGGTCTACAGCGTGCGGCGTACACTACACCCCTCATAAGGAAGTGTCATAAGAGTGAGGCACCTTGTATGTACCGAAGTTATATGGGAAAACGTTCATATGACATAAAGCCATGAGTTAACAACCTTATGGAACATTAATTCCATAACATTAACAGTTTGATGAAAATCAATTTCATGCATTAACCACTTTATGGAATAATCAATTCCATGCATACGGTTACCACCTCCTCCCATTTACTCCTCACTCCTTAATGATACCAGTGTATGTTTCTACTACAACTTATAAAATAGGTTTTACCTATTTCTATTTGGACAACAAGTCAATTCCAGACAAGAGAACACTCAGAATACTTACTGGATAACTCTCCTGGTGAGCTCTCCGACTTTTCAGAAAAAAGTTGTAGAAACCCAATTGCTCTTCCAGAATCAACTATTCTAGTCTCACACGCTCCTTGCTTCTCTCCCCAAAACCAACCCATTCTCTTCCTCTTTGTGACCGAAGAAAGTCTGGAACTGCCATTTCTTGGTTTAGGCCGGACATGTACAGATTGATCTCTCGAACTTAAAAGTACTCCCTTGAAATACATTTGTTTAGGGTTTAAACAATTTCTCACCTTCACACTTGCAATTACCAAAATCAGCATAAGCCATTTTCACCTATAAACAATTTGCGACCACATCGGGAGGATTGATCTATCGGTTACAAGGTCAATTGTCAAATGTCGACCTCATTCTTCAACCCAGACATCAAAACGGTAGAGGATGGCGATTCGCTTCAGCTCAGTCATTTGATGACTCGATTTTCAATCACGACACGATAAGGGATGGATGGGGACTCCACATGGTTAAAATAAAAAACGATGCGCCCGGAGACTGATGGATCAATTATTAGACAACTCAGTAACGGCTCAGAACATAGGGGACTTCCCTAGGCCATATTTTCGTAAAACTAGGTCCCATGCCTGGGAAGTTTATTTTTATCAGAAGACCTGAAAAACCGAGTAAGTCCTATTTAGACATAATACGTGGTTTGCCTTTTGAAGCATTGATAAAACCTATAACCATGTTTCATCCCATGTCACCTACCAACATACGGTTTCGTGGCCTACTTGGGATGTGTGCGTCAGTTTTATTCATAGCCAAGGCAATTCCAGACATTTGTTCAAAAAATATATAATCCAAAATCGTCAAGGTAAATTTTGTCTATCAACCCAAGAAAACCGGAAAATCAAAATCAAAACCACAAACCCGACATCTCTTTATCCTTTCAAAAAAAAAAACTAAAGATAAAAGGTCTAGAAAGACAGAATTGTATTTAAGGAAAGTTTTTCAGCAGCGGTTTGCTTCTTTTGGCAAAGGCCTCCCTCGTGCTCTGGAGAGCCGCCCTCTTGAGCTTCACCTTCCTGAACGGCTTCTTAAATTCCACTTCCTACTTCTTCATCATGTTCGCAGAAGGACCCTCAACTGCTCCATCAAAGGACCTTTCAACGTCAGAAAGCCCCTCAGCGAACCAAGGGACGTTGAACTTAAATCCCATGCACATGTCACGGTAGAATTTCCAGATCGATATTACATCCTCAGAAACTGTATGACCAGTCACGTTTCACATCTCATCAATCGAAGATAAGGCTTCCTCCACACGCTTGACCAACGCATGTCGACTAGTGATCTTCTTAGTCGTGGCGATATGACCATAGCTCTCACAGATCTTGTTGTACAAGGTCGCATATTTAGTTGGCATGCTGATTCCACTAATCAACACGTGACCCAAGAAGGGGACCAGATAGGGTGGATCGAAGGTGGCGCCTGCAACTGAATCAGTAACTGGAATGAGATCCCTGACTACGATTTCACTCTCTGGGGTGCCCTCCTCTGTCTGGATCTTTCTAACACCTTCAGGAAGGTGAATCTCCATGTCCAAGTCGCCAGCCGACGCAGTTTCCTCAGTGGGAAGTACGGCCAAGTCTTTTCCCTGGTGGTCTTCCACTTCAATATCATCCTCAGAAGCGGTTTCCTCCTAAAAAAATTAAAACAAAATATCAAACTGTTTTACCATATAAATAAAAGAAGAAAAAGGCAAAAGAAGAAAAACATGGAGGGGACTCACTGAGTCAGTTTCAGACTGACCAGACGAATATTCAACACTACTATCAGAAGAATTGCCCTCACCGTCACCAGACTAAGAACCTTCATCCTTATCTGATTCTCCATCATCATGGATAGGCTCGCCCCCGCAACCCTCTGTCTCGAAAAGCGATGTTTTCTGACTACTTGCAAGTCTGGCAAAGGCATTTGTACTGCTGAAACCCTGGACGAAATACAAATATGCCTTCAAAAAAAAGGGGGAGAAGAAGAGAAGAGGGGAAGTGTATATAATTCACACGTACCCGCATGTTGGATGAATTAAAAGACGGCAGGGCTATGGGATCTGACCGGAAACCGCCAGCACGATTCTTAGACCTTCCCTCCTTCACATGGGGATTGTCCATGTCCGTACCAACATATTTCCTTTTTGTCAAAGAGATGTCCCTCAACAAAGGATGTTTTGCTAAAATCTCGATGGAAGGCCTACCACGGGTATTCTTCACCACAGACTTCACAAATTCCTGGATAACAATGAATTCATCCTGCCAAAAAGCGTTATATTTGGAGGTCGTTGATGGATTCCTCTCCCCAAGAAAAGGCAGACTTTTACCCGGCACAAGAGCACTAGCATCAAGAGCATTCGACAACAAAGCTTCTTGAATAACCAGCTGGCAAGCAAGTGGGACCCCTTGGTCGAAACCCATATTCCGAACATCCCTATAGATGTTATAATAAATATCTTTGCAAGCTCCTCGAAAAATAGATGGCACGTGACCAGATGTACAGCTAAGCATGAACACCATCTCTCCAACGCTCAGGCCCTCATCATTATAAAACAAAGACATGTTCGAAACAGGAGCAAAGGTACTAACCTGAATTATGGACGCATGCACCGGAGCCGATGAACGAAAACTAACTACATATAAGTTATCAAGAAAACTAATCAGTTTCAGACTAGTTTTTCGACGCCTATTCGACCAACGCAGTATCCCGGAGCCTCCCCAAGACTCCGGAAGTATGGCCAACGGTTTTGGGGCATACTTCTCGAAATGCTCCTACAACCATGCCTGGAGAAAAGCAGCGTGAACATACAGATCCACCTTCATATGACCGTTTGAGGCACACACGTCCAAAACCAGCTGATCCAGGTGTGCATACAGAGAACCGAGAAACAAACCGCCTATGGGGAAAACAAAGCCCTTTGCAAATTTTATAGCAAACTTGATAAGTTCCCATCTTATATCTTTATTTCCCGAGCCATCATCAAAAATATCCCTAGATAGCCACAAGACCAGGAACGCCGCAACGTGAAGTATGATGTTCTTCTGGTCCTACTCCAACTCATCAGGAAACCACTGAGACACTCACTAGTGATAAAAATACTTCTTCTTATTTTCCCTCCGAACAAACCCATTTGACTTCGCAATCAGGGTGGCGCGCATTTCTTCTTCATCTGCAGACAGCCTGATGTCGAGATTACCGATTACAGGAAGGTTTAGTAATACGGCCACGCTCTCCAAAGAAATAGTAATTTCTCCCCACCTGCAAATGGTGGTATGGGTATCTGGACACCATATGGAAACAAAAGCGACCAATCCCGGAATGTCTTTACTAATTTGAAGCACCGCGGAAGCCGTAACAGCATCAACAATCTGCATCTTGGTCAAGTTGGCCATCACGGGCTCCTGGTCCATCATCAATTGCACCCATTTTTCAAAGGAGCGCAACGGACTTGCAGGGAGTTTAAAGTCGATAGGAGAGGCATGATATTCTTCTCTCTGAAGGCAAAACCTAATTACGCCTTCTGGCCGAACTGACCGATCTTCTCCTTCACTCTCCGAACCAGTCAGGACGATCGGCATGTATTGGGGATGGTTTCTCTTAACCATGGATGATTTCATGAAAAACTTGTCATCTATGTTTGGCTTGGAATTCCTCACATCTTTCGGTACTACAAAAGCAGTTGATATCTTAACAGAATTCTCTCACGATGTTTCTTTTTCACCGCCGCGATAACTACCAAGGAACAAGAGGAGCATGAATTATTACACAAATTATATGGAAATCATTCTTATCAGACACAAGGTAGCCGCTCAGGGCACAAGTCAATTGGTTTCATGGTCTTTTGTAAAAAAAAAAAAAAAAAATCGTTGCTGGCATGCTCTACACCACGACTACATGCAACCAGGAAGACTCACGCCCATCCAGATAGATGCGTCCAATAACCAAAACAAGGAGAAAACCATAAAAACTAGGTTTTCACGAGAGGACATGGCAATTAATGTCATGTGCCTGCCTTGCACAGTGGGGAGAGGCCGTCAATGCTACTATGGTGCTCATGCCTAAGTGTCACGACAAATTAGGGCATAAAGTACCCAAGACTCACGCCAATAATTCTACAGGGTCGTGAAAATGTGTGCTAACACCTAGAGTTTACACAACAAAAATAAAAGAGAAAAAGAAGAAAAGAAAAAGAAAAGTGTTTGAAGACATACCTAGGATTTTCTCGTCCGCTCATCTTTACTATTGTCGCGCGGCTGGGAAGAATGAATAAGAAGAAAAAAAAAAGGAGAGGAGCCGGTCCTCCTTTTATATGGACATGATACGTGGGAGTTTGAGGGAAGGGAGGATTTCCTATTTTGATCCAAGCAGGAAAAATAGGAAACCGGTCCCGCGCCCAACACCGCCCACGCCATTGCCGTGGCCCCCGCTAAAGCTACACCGTGCCTCGCCTTGCCATAGTCCAAACCGCGCCTCACTTTTCCACGGCCTAGGCCAAACCCTCGCTCCATCACCACGGCACCCATCACGCCTAGTCGCTCCTGCATACTCCACCATGCCATTACCGTGGTCCAACCCATCCACCTGCTCCACCCTCCAAGATCGCGCCCCCTTTTTCCATGACTACTAACATGCAAAGCCGAAGTCCTCTCTACCACTTAAAAGGTTAGTCGGACTCTCCTGACCATCTTTACAATGATTTACCTTATCTGTCACCATCATATGCTTACTCCACAACAAGGCACCTGTTCCGAGCTAAGCAGGGGACTTAATGTTGATGGTGGTTTTTAGTATAGGGTTAAAATTGTAAAACTCTAAACCCTAGCAGACGTTTAAAAGAAGCATTTACTAGGCACATTAAATAAAAGCTTTTAATATGTCTCTAAATAATTACCAGGGTATATTTTTCAAATTAGGGTTGCGACAAACCAAGACCTAATTCCCACATGTGCCAATGGAAAATCATGCCAGCCACACCTAGCACAAGTTATCCGCGCCATGCCATGGCCCTAGCTATGCTAGCCACATCTCGTGTGCCAATGGCTAATCATTCCAGCCACACCCAACCACGCCAAATCATGCCAACCATGCTATCCGCAGCCTTGTGCCAATGGAAAATCATGCCAGCCACACCTAGCCCAAGTTAGCCGCGCCATGCCAATCGCACTGTGCCATGGCCCTAGTTATGCTATCCACATCTTGTGTGCCAATGGCAAATCATTCCAGCCACACCAAACCGCTCCAAAGCATGCCAACCATGCTAGCCACACCCTTGTGCTAATTGCAAATCATGCCAGCCACACCTAGCCCAAGTTAGCCGCACCATGCCAATCGCACCGTACCATGGCCCTAGCTATGCCAAACACATCTCGTGTGCCAATGGAAAATCATTCCAGCCACACCCAACCACGCAAAAGCATGCCAACCATGCTAGCTGCACCCTTGTGCCAATGAAAAATCATGCCAGCCATGCCTAGCCCAAGCTAGTCGCGCCATGACAATCGCACTCTTCCTTGGCCCTAGCTATGCTAACCGCGCCATCCTGTTGGCCTTCTCCTCACGACCACTAAAGTGAAGGCATTTAGCAATAAAAAGTTGCCCTTCAATCCCAGGAGCAAATCTTGGCCGTCTAAGGTCTCCTCACGACCTTTGGCCAAAAGGCCGAACTTGGCCACGCACCTAGCCAAGGCTAACCACGCCGGCCGCGCCATGCCAAACATGTCTCTCCATGGCCCCTCATGCCGCTACGACATGCTGTCCTTCCCCTTGAGGATACCAAAGTGTAGACATGCAACAATCATCGGTTTCCCTTCAATCCCAGGAGCAAATCCTGGCTGCCCAAAGTCACCTCATAACTTTGGCCCCAAAACCCTAGCTTGGTCACGCACCTAACCAAGCTAGTCACGCCATGCCAAATATGTCGCGTCGTAGCCCCTAGCCACCCCACCCTGCTGGCCTTCTCCTCACGGCTACCAAAGTGCAGGCATGCAACAATTAACGGTTTCCCTTCAATCCCAGGAGCAAATCCTATCCGCCCAAAGTCATCTCATGGCTTTGGCCCCAAAAACCTGGCTTGGCCACGTACCTAACCAAGCCAGTCGCGCCATGCATCGCCATGGGCCTCATGCCGCACCACCCTGCTGGCTTTTCCCCACGGATACTAAAGAGAAGACATGCACAAATTAACGGTTGCCCTTCAATCCCAGGAGAAAATCCTGGCCGCCCAAAGTTACCTCATGACTTTGGCCCAAAAACCCTAGCTTGGTCACATGCCTAACCAAAGATAGCTATGACATCCGACCATGGCAAACCCTTGGACCCATGTGCCAAACCATGCCAGGGAATGCCATGCCAACCTAGTTGCACCAAGGCATGCCATGATAGCCTGTCCATGCCACCATCCCTCCTGAATTCTTCCTGAGTTTTTCTCTCGGGCGGTTTTCTCCTCCGGAAGAGTTCAAAACCTAAAATTCTACAACGATTCTAGAATTCTACAACGATTCCAGTTTATTTGAGTGGCGGACCGTCAAAATCCGAGTCTGTACTAGAATTCTACAACGATTCTAGTGAAGGGCGCTAATTAGGGTTTCTAAAACAAAGGCGCGCATCAATGGATACTTTTTAATCCCATAACCAAATCCTGGCTGCCTAAAGTCCCCTCACGACTTTGGCCCAAAAACATTATCTTGGGCACGCACCTAGCCCAAGCTAGTCGTGACATGCGCCCATCGCTACCCCTTGGCCCCGCATGCCAAAACCAAACCGCACCTTGCCAAGCTAGACGTACCAAGCCAAGCGCCCTTTCCTTGGCCCTTGCTATGCCATGCGACCATGGAAAACCCTTGGGCCCACGCGCCAAGCCAAACTGCACCTAACCAAGCTAGACGCACCAAGCCAAACACCCATGCCTTGGCCCTATCTATGCTAGTCACACAATGTCAAGCCAAGTGCCCCTTTCCTTGGCCCCATCCATGCCATATACCCATGGCTGACCATTGGCCCCACGCACCAAGTCTAACCAATACCTTGGTGGCTCCTTCCCTACATGGCCTCCAAAACAAAAGGCATACAACCATCAATGGCCAACCTTCAAACCCAAGAGCGAATCCTGGTCGTGCAAAGTCACCTCATGACTTTTGGGTCCAAAACCTAAGTTTGGCCATGCCAAACCATACCATGCCAACGACATGCCAACCTGGTCATGCCTATTTAGAGTGTTCATGCTGTATTCTTTAATACTATGTCCATCTAGAGTGGTTAAGCAAGAAACTCTAGATACTATGTGTATTTAGAGTGTTCATGCTTCGTAGTTTTAGGTTTTCAATATGCATGACTTGAAAGATACGTTAGGGAATGAAACAGTTCAAGTCAAATATCACTAACCTCGGGTGGAAGGATAATGTTGTGGTTGCAGTTCCGTACTTCTTCACTTCTTCAAGTCTTCGCAATACTTGTAATGTCTCCTCCTAATACTTTCAAGCTAACCTATACGAAGTTAACTCTAGTAGATTTAAATCAAGCGACTTTTAAATGAGTTTTGGTTCACTAAAATATAACAATCAAACTTGACATACCAATGCTTTGTGACAATCTCTAACAATCATACGGATAAATAAATTACAAGAACTAACAATCTCTAACAATGCTCTAACAATCTCCCCATTTGTCAATTTTAGTGACAAAAATCTTACAATCATACGGATAAATAAATTACAAGAATTCATTACACATACGCTTGATTCTCGAATCCAACAACACATAACCTGAAATCATTTAATCCTTAAGAATGCCGCTGTTAGCACTATAATAAAAAAGCTCATACTCCCCCTAAAGGTGAGATAGGTAGATTTTCAATCCGCACGTCTTTGTTATCCCAATCATATGATATGTTACTCCCCCTTAGTATGTGCTTTTCCACATTTGTTAGATAAACATTTCAAGCACCATTGTCATCTTCCCTAGTGACACCAATCAACCATGAAATTGATACCAACATCACTTGTTTACTCCATGTATTTCTCCCCCTTTTTGTCACAAAAATGACAAAGAAGCGAAAATATAAAGGACAACACGAAAAGAATCTTACAAATCTCAAAAATAGAATTGCAACCTGTTGAGTCAAGCACGAGGGTTCTACATGCCATTTTTGATAAAAAATATCAAAACTGAAACTACAAAGTAATTACGTTTTGACATGTTACCATGGAAATAACTGCCCGAAGCAATTTTCCCAACTAGTTTAGCAAACCAAAAATCAACTAAGCAACTTAGTTCCTTTTCTAAACCGATTGTATAAATAAAACCGCTTCATTCGATAAGACCAAAACGAAGATAAACTCCATTTTTCTCATGAGGTTCTAATTCTCCATATAACTTAGACCTTTAGATTTCAAACAAGCCAAATACTAGGTTAGTTAACTATCATTTCCTTGTTTAGTCTTTCGGATATACTTGAATAACCGAAACCTCCACTTTGATAAGCCTAACTAAGATCAGAATTAACTTAGTTTATCTTATCCGGAATCGAATTGAACTAAACAACTCATCCCGTCAACATATTCATTCGTTAATCCATAAATAATTCATACAAACCAATAAATCAACTTGCATAATTATTCACCTTAACCGGATGTAATTGAAACAACATATATCATCAAAGTTTCACTATTGCACCGAAATTTTGTGAGCCTAAACAATTGATACTACACAATAAAGTAAGATAATAAAAGTTTTACTTAACCAGAAACAATTGAATCACACACACATCCACACATACATAATGGAATAAACAAATCAAATGTACCAACAGTTTAGTTTAAGCAAAAGCAATATATATATATATATATATATATCAAATAAAAATAGGAAAACAATTAACAAACAAGATTGTTACCTCCATTGCTCATCCAACTTCTCCAAATATGATCGCATCGTTTTCTTCTTCTGGGAGAATTGATATCGAAATACCATTATGTTGTCATTCGCATACCAAAAACAAAATAATAACAACAATCAAATTTTACCAGAGAAAGATTGATAATCGGTTTTAACAATTGCAAGCAAAATTTGAAAACCGTCGAAATACATATGCTTTTATGCTAAACCAAAACCGATTCAATATATTGTGACTTTTTCACATATTGTTTCTACAGGAACCCCTCATGATCCTTTGATAAATCCTACCAACGTCGGATACAACTTAATCCTGATAAATAAAAAAGTCACCCAAATAATAGGGGTACACAACATATTATGAGATCGAATATCAAGGTAATAAAACCGAAATCAAACATCTCATAAAGATACATAGCAAATAAGATAAAGCATTAAAGTACCGGCTATGTAAATCAAAAACTATCACAAGAAAAATTATAAATCAAATAACTTCATTCATAATAGTTTTATTCATAATAGACTTGTACAATCAATGAAAGTAATCAAACATTGATGTCTATTTTACTAGATTAAGTATTACAACATATAAATTAATCTCTAGTGGCACTCTTGTTGTTCACTGATGTTTTTTTAGTGTTTAAACTGTTAAAGCATGTCTCAAGAGACTTGTCTGCAACCACTTCCTGTTTTTCTATCTCTTCAAAAAAAAACTTGAGTTCATCAAGAGCTTATTTTGTTCCTTCAATTCATTATTTCAACCAACCCTGATGTCGATCAGTCATAACTAGATCAGATTTCAGTTTTTCAAAACTTTGGATGTATTGATTCATATTATTAGAATGAATCCACTTGACTTTGCTTGGATCCTATTTATTGTAGGCCAATAGACATAACTCATCTTGTGATCCAATGGAACTATCAGAATCATAATCAGACATGATTTTTGGTTTACTTCTCTTCTTCCTCTCAATATCGATTCCTTGACAATATTTAACCCTTTGAGCCTCCTCCTTATTAGTATTTGAGACACTGCGAGTTATTGGAGGCATGCTTGGTTATATATAATATGATTGATCAAGTTATCAATATACTGGAAGAAATAGTTTCCCCTTTAAAAAAAAAAGAGACAACTCTCAGACCGAAAAATATCAGTAGAATTCGAAAATATTAAAGAATATATTTCGTTTCCTTTTGTCCGAACTTCTTAGTTTTATTCAAAAATTCCAAATAAAACTTATCTAGAAAAATCATGATAAACATGAATAATTTTAGGATATACAACTATCCAACAGGCTTCAACTTTTTTGATAATCAAATACACAAATTACATGTGCTCCATATTTATTGTGCCATTCCCATTCGTAGATATGAGCACAGACGGGGATGAGAATGCATAATCTTAATACAACTAGGTTGTATCTGAATAAGCTTTTTCAAGCTTATATTGAATATCAGAGACATAGTTCATGTTTATTTTAGGGAATTTCTGCCCAATATATTTTCTCCTAAGATGATGATATTTTCTAAATCTAGAGACATGATCATGTGGAGAAATTGTACCGATATGATAATTCTCTGAGACTGATAGATCTCTCTTAATTCTTTCAAATAGATTTTCATAAGATTTTCTCATTCTAAGGACTCCTTATTATTCACATCAATGTGATTGTCTGAAACAATTATTGGAGATCCCTCATTGCTTCTTTTGGAAGAGATTCTCTCTTTCCCTTCCTTCTGGAAACGTTATTCATCAAAACACAAGTTATTTTGATATGGACGAGGAGGAATCTTCTTCTAGAAGCTATTTTCAACTCTTTCCTCTTATTTTGAGTTGATCTTATAAGGTTATGGCACAATATTTCTTTTTACTGAGGAATAATATTTCAGTTTTTTAAGACAAGAAACTTCCTTCAAAATTTTTACCACCGTATGTGGAAGAAGTATAAGTTTCCTGTCAAGTGACTGAAAAGTGTATTCCTTAAGATAATTATCATGGAATTGGTTCAAAGTTTCCTTTGGACAAGATTTCATTCGATCATCAGTAGATATAAAAGATTTTTTCTCATCCTCTTCTGACTTGATACAGTTTGGAAAACTTCCATCATCTTGATCAGTTTCAGATGATACCAAAACAACAACATCATTTGTCAGAGTCATTGGACTTGTCTATTTATCAAGAGAATTAAACAGATCTTCTAATTTGAAAGTGATATTCATATTATCTTCAGCCAGACTATCCAGTTAACTGTATTTATTTCTGATCTCCTGTTTAAGAATATTTGACTCTGTCTTTAAAATCATCAATTTAATAGATAAATATTTTATAGTCTTTAGAAGTTTTACCAACTCTTTATCATCATCTTATTTTTCATCATAAAAAGACACAGATGTTTTTGCAACTCCTGGATCATGAATCAACGAAGTAGTGACATCTTCAACCTTTGAGTAGTCATACTCTTGCTTAACGTTAACTGAATTAGACATGGATTCAATTCTTATAGGATGGATCGCACCAAACAAAGAATGTTATATCTTTTCGTGTTTCCATGCTCTGATACCAATTGAAAAGGTGAGGGTACCCCAAATATAACTCAAGCTATTAATTTTCGTTCCTATAAGGCCTTTCCATGAAAGTGATTGTCTATGGACTGATTCAAGACAATACAACAAATCGGTTCACACTTTGTGTGATCATCTATGGATACGAGATCGAAACAATATAAAAATAAAGCGTGTTTACTTGATGCAAAGGTTAAGACTTAACCAAACTCAATAGGATTCACGTATCAAGTAAATAGGAATTAAAGTTTATGTAATTTACATTAATTATAATAAAACAACTATAATGCAGAAGTATAAAGTAAATGACACATCAAGATTTTGATAATGAGGAAACCGCAAATGCAAAAAAAAAACCCCGGGACCTAGTCCAGAATTGAATACTCTCATGATTAAGCCGCTATACAAAATAAACCAACTTCGTATAATTGAGACCAATCAAGTAAACCTATAGTTCACCTAGTTTCGTCCGTATTCCGACGCCTCCAACCTGTAAACAAGTCACGTACTTGGACCAATTCCTATGGTTCGTATTCCAAACAGTAAAAGAATAGCTGATCTGTTTCGTATCAACTCTCTTCAACCAAGTGATATGAGTTGCGTAAAGGTTCCTTGTTTATCTTAACATAAACTTCTTTTCCAGGTTCCAAGATCTATCTTATGTTCAATCACCCAAAGGAAATTGTTAAGATTAAGCCAATCAATACCTTTAATCACAAGGAAACGTATTGATTCCAATCTTCCTCAACTATTCTATCAAAATACCCAAAAGGATAAATCGATTATATTCGGATCCTCCTTTTCTAAAACAAGTATTTTGCACACCAAAGATTATAAAAACCAAGTTAGAAATCTTCAATATATTCTTCGTCTTCAAATCTTCTTATATCTTCAATAAACACATGCACACAACTACTTGAATCTCTTGTGATCAATCACACACACAGAGAGTCTGTTAACAGTGGATTATCACAAGATCATCTTTAGATATTACAACAGTCTAAAGATCCATGACGAAACCTTGAACTAGTTTGAGTGAATCTTATATTAGAAGAGAATATTTTCAAGCATAAACAAACTAGGTGCAATCAAAGTTCAACCACCGTTAGTCAATTAAATCAATATGAAAATTAAAGATAAACCGCAATATCTAGTTTCCCACCAACGGGTCACGCTAGAGCTTATTAATCCCGAAGAATAATTTAAATTGAGCGTCCGTAAGAGATCTCACCTAATTAGATTACTCTCCTCTCCGATAGGCGGCTTCACCTGTAACAAAGACAAAAGAGGTAGTCTATTGTTATGCAGGATTATTTTTCTAGAAATGAAAACTCAAAGTATTTATAGACAAGGAACTTTGGACACCAAAGAATTTCCAAAACCGAAAATATACTCAAGATATTTTTCATTACTACACCAAATTTGGTTTTCATAATTCCTGTGAATGCACTGTCCAAATAAATGATCGAAATCTCCTTAGAAAATATTTAACTAGTAAATGCACATTACTAATTCTTATTTTCCATATATAATTAAAAACAATTAATTAAAAAGATTCACATGTTCATAGGATAGGTTCCCCTTTCTTCCATAAACTTTGATGCACCTCATACAAGGATCGGTTCCCCTTGTGATGTACTGCACCTCTTACTAGGATCGGTTCCCCTTCTCCTAATAATAAGTTCAGACACTCACAACCCGATCATACCCCAGGTGATTACTTAAGATCGGTTTCACTAATAAAAGTCATACCAATACATAAGTCATGCCTCATGTGAATATTTCTACCAAGAACACAAACAAGTCGTGAGCGGATACTAATCACACATATTGGTCGTTCATAAGATATGCAATGAAAAAAATCCCTAATAACGCCTGGCGATTTCCTTTTCGGTTCACAACACATATCATGTACTTACTTCATTAAAACACATGTAAAAACATTGTTTTCTAGGATGAAATCCTCACCTCATACCCATACATAATTATAATATCATTCATACGATTATGTCGATGTCTTATATACAAAGTTTATTGGTTAAGCAAGAAACTTCATATTGTATTCCTTAATACTATGTCTATCTAGAGTGTTCATGCTTCGCAGTTTTGTGTTTTCAATATGCACGACTTGAAAGGTACGCTAGGGAATGAAACAATTCAAGTCAAATATCACTAACCTCAAGTGGAAGGATGATGTTGTGGTTGTAGCTCCGTACTTCTTCACTTCTTCAAGTCTTCACAATACTTGTAATGTCTCATCCTAATACTTTCAAGCTAACCTGTACGAATTTGACTCTAGTATATTTAAATCAAGCGACTCTTAAATGAGTTTTGGTTCACTAAAATATGACAACCAAACTTGACCTACCAACGCTTGGTGGGTTCAACCGAGAAATGCTATAACAATATGAACTTAAATAGGTTCCTTAGAGACATAACTAGACTTATCACAATAAATGTAAATTTTAGTATGCCGGGTATGTTTTCATTACATATAAAGTTTGTTCCAATCGGTTGAAAAGGGAGTTAGATATATGTGCCGGAAAATTAATCGACGTAGCAAATACCATGTATTAGCAGGCATGAGTCAGCATAAGTTTGGATTGTTCTTGATAGGTTAAAGTTATAATTGGAAAATATTCAGTAGGATATAGTTGTAGAGGATGATCCCAAGATTCAATAGAGACTAAGTTTGGTTCTTCTAAGTTTCTAGGATGTAATCTAGATACCTTAGAAGTTGACCTTGTGAGCTATTTTTAGGAAAAAGAGTTGGAATAATGTCTGAGTTATTTGTGAAAAAAATGAGTGAGTCATCCGAGTTTGTTTCTGACCCAGCTAAGTCGGTGTGAGTCAGACCAGTTCGGGTCTTGGAGCGGGTTATCGGGTCGGGTAATGGGTTTTCCCGATAGGTTAGGGAAATGGTTAAATGGGTTGGTTCATGGGTTGATTCGATGGATCAATATTTTGGTTAGTGGACCATGCCGGACCAGGCACTCGGGCTTGTTCTTGAAGCCATATTTAGTATTTTGATGTTTTGGACCCTTATGGTCCGAATTAGCTTTCGGTTCCTATTGATAGAATTATTTTATGCATACAGAGATGTTATTTTATTCCAAAATTACTTATTACAAGGTTATAGAACTATTGATAGAATTAGAGCCATACGCTATTTCACTTAGCCTATAACTGGAGAGTTTTATGAAATTATGTTGTGAACCTTGTTTGAGCCTTTTGGATAATCTCTTAGAGTGATTGTGTGACTAATAGTTAGTCTTTATTAACAACGATCGGTTCAAAGGATGAACCAGTGAAATGAGGATCTCAAGGTATGCGAGGCTTGTCATCAAAAGAGCTGGGAATCGATGACGAACTCTCTTGTATTCATTATTGTTTTATAAATCTATTTATATTGCAAAAGGAATGCATATCTTTGCTAGTATATGATAGTGTATGCATGTATTATGTGTGTATAATACAAACTAGTTTTATTTTACATTTTGGGATGGGATTGGATCTTTAGAAAGAACTAATATCTGTATTTTGGGAGTATTTACTTATTTTCAAAAAGTGATTCTTTCAATTGAATGGAAAGTGGTTACAATCGTTATTTATTGTTATCATGAAAGGGAAAAGGTTTCCTTTTGATTGGTGTGAGATGTGTTTCCCCAAAAGTTATATCTATATTTATGCGCTAAAGGAATGAAAATTGCTCCCACTAATAAACTAATAGGTGTGTACTCATGTCACTAAATATTATTTTCCCAAGTTTTGTACGGGCAGCGCATGTCTCATACATGAATATTTACAGTTCTAGTGATTACTCGAAAGTTAGTTGTTACTTCTACTGGGCACCCCTGATAAGTGCATAATTCATATGATTTTAGTATTCATTCCATACATGTTTAGGCTATTATTCTTGCATGTATTCGTGTTTTTACTCTTATTTTATCTTATTTGCATTTATTAGGTGAATCATCTAAAAAGGAGCTACAAAGTTCTGAAAAGAGCTATCAAGAGAAGTATTCCAAGTATCCAAGTGCCCAAGTCCAAGAGAAGTGGAAGAAGTGCGACGAAAAGGAGCAAAATGCTCAAAATCAAGACACAGGCCAAAGATCGATCTTAACTCATTCGAATTAAGGATTTCTAATCACCAACATCTTGAAGATAATTGAAATATAAAAATAATTCCAAAATAGTTAGGTCATTCCGAATTCGAATGAGGAAGTTTTGGCCAAACAGTTTCTATTGAATACCGAAGACAGTGAAGTCGGCGAACTTGGTTCACGGACTTAATTCCGAAAATATTTTCTAGAAATTGAAGTCTTCGGACTGGGTTCGCGAACTTAGAAAATGGGAAACGTGTATTCACATCTTGGAATACCTAAGGACACGTTTGGATTCGTTATTTTGGGTCGGGTTCTTGAATCGAAATAAATACTTGGAGACCAAGCAATGTAAACCTATAAAAAGGTATTAGGTCATAGAATCGATCATATCATATTATACTTTTGTTCTTCATTAATATTTTAGGGTTTACCCATTTAGGGGGAAACCGTGCAATTGTATAATCATGAGAAACTAAATCCTTTATTGATTAAGGATGAATTCAATGTTCTAAGCGTGAAGCTTTATTAATAATACAAATCTATTGAGAGTTTTTATCATCATCATTTGTCTTTACCATATCTAGGGTTTATGAGTGATTCTTATATTGATTTGGGATGCCTACTAGATCAGTATATTGATTGTTTTATAGCTAGTGAAAGTTATGAGATAAGTAATCGTCGATTAACTCTCTACACAAGTAGAAATCACGAGACCTTACAGAGGGATTTTGTGGAGCAATCATGAGTGAAGATAACCCCAACAAGTAAACCTTGATATAAGAATTTAACTACTGGGATCAACCTAAATTCACAAAGATTAAGGCATTTGATTGGGTTACACCTTGAGTGATCTACTACTTGGTGGTTCATTGGATAGAATCTGGTAGTCGAGAACTTCTGTATCCAGTGATTGAAGGAGTTTTTGGAATAACACTGATCTAGTTGTTATTCTACGGTTGGTGATGAATGGTTCTTACGAACAAAAGATAAGTATTCTAATTCTATTAACGCTTGGTAACAATGAAGGATTCCTTGATCATCTCTTTTCTTTATTATTGTCTTTTTATTCATCTTATAAACCAAAACCCCCCTTTGTTATTTACTTTATCTTGCTATTTCAAATAACCTATCAATTACACAGCTCTCTGCCGGAACGATCTCTTACTACCGCTATATTACCAATTAATTAGTGGGAAATATATTTATTAATTTGTCGAGCATACGGAAGCCCGTACAATTTTTGGCGTCGCTTCCGGGGAGCAGTCGCTGATTGATTTGTTATTTGTTAAGCTTGTTTTTTTTTATTTTTAGATTTATTTTTTTATTTTTCTCCTTCTTGTGAGTCGTCATATTTCCCTACGGAAATAACATGTACGGAGCGCAAGATCAAACATATAATTGTGGTAATCAACATGGTTTTCAATCTCAATTTTTTGACAACTACTAACCTTCCTATGGGTATAATCAAAATCAACTTTTGGATATGATCAATATCCCATGAAACCTTATGGATATTCTCATACATGTCAACAACCTTATGAGGGATATGTAAGTGAACAATCACAAGGATGGAAGGATATTTATGCTTATAATCCTATTTCTTCAAGTGTTACAGAACAAATGTATACTATGATGCAAGATCTTCATATGCAAATAGAAAAATATTATGAATATTAGAGCAACATCAACAAATTTTGGACCAACACATTCAATTTCAACAACAAAGGGAGGAGTCAAATCGAGAAATTCAAAGGAATTCGAAGAACTTATATGAACAAATTGCTCAACTCGGTAAAAATAGGGATGAATAAGAATTTTGGCCTCAAAACCAAACCAATTCTGAAATTTCTGAGGACAAAAAGAAATATTTTGGAGATGAGCAACCTTTTGAAATTCCTTGTTACCATAATGAAGTTATCCAAACTCCGGGTCTTAATAATGATCACTCGTCTATTCAAAAGGAGGAGCCTTGGTATGACCGAACCATTTTTATGAACGGTGTGACATAGTCCAATGGATATCAACGTTACAATGAAAATCCATATTACAATGTTTTTAGGCCGTTTGATTTGCAAGTAGTAGACCCGATTTTCTCTTTGTCGGAGACTCATACGGAAGACCCTAGTATTTGCACCAATGAACTAGAATTTTTAGGGGAAGATTCCGATTTCGATGATGAGAGTGTTGAAGATATTGAGATTGAGAATAAAATCAAATTGATTGAAGTCGTGGAAGACCCAATTGAGCTAGATAATAATAGTTCGATAGAGGACCACGATATACTTAAGGTAAATAATTCAATGTTAATTAAGAACGATGAGGATCACATATAAGGTTTGTCTAATCGTTTGCATAATTATATATCTATTGATCATTTTCCTTCAATTGAGGTAGCTTCTCAAGGAGTTGTTAACCCATATTTTAAGAAAATACCTCACTTAGGATTGGAGTCGTGTGCTTCTAAAATTTTCACGGATTATTTTTCTTCTAAGTATCCACCACTTGATGTGTTTGATTCGAGTATTGTGCAGGTTCACCAAGATGTGGAACCTTTTGAAGTTCCCGAATTCTATGTTCTCTATCCACTTGCGAGTGTAGAAAGGACTAAGTGTGGGGGAAACTTCAACAAAGTGGTAGATTCAATATTTATATTTTGTGTTAATGATTTTGTGAAGCTATTGTTTGGATTGGAGATTGTTATTTGGAAGGATTACCAAATTTTTAGATTACTGGTATATGAACGATAACAATAATGTCGGGATGACGACATTAAACCAAGGGAGGCAACCCATCGGTTTTGTATCTCTATCCCTTTTGTTTTTTAAGTTTCTTAGTTTCGCATCTCATATCTTGCATTCCCGTCTTATATTTTACAAAGTCCTATATCTATAATGAAAGTTTTGACCAATTCTTGTCAGATACTTCTGACTGCGCACTTGTTACGAAAATATCTCTCGAGACTTCATACGGAGTCCGATTTGAGTGGTTGACCCCAAATTTTAAAGAGGACATAAATACCTTTCTTTTACAAAAAGAAAATATAAATTTGGAGTCTGTTAAGTAGGACCGATTGGCCTGGCTATTTGAGTTTTGGTATTTTTCCAGAACTTTTTCAGATTGTATGTCAGTCCAGAGGCCATCAAAGTCAGAACATTTATCAAAACACTGTGCCATTTTCATACCTCGTATAAAAGACGTAGGTGAAAAACTTTGATTTATGATGTGTTTCCTAGTTCCCTACCCATTTGTACAGTTTTTGAGTTTTTCAGGGCTGTTATGTCACAAATCAGAATTTTCGGTTTTGAACATTGAGGACAATGTTGAGTTTAAGGGTGTGGGAGTAGTTAAGCATGTTCGGTTTACATATATATATATATATATAAATAATAATAATAATAATAAAAGCCTTCGTGGCCCATTTTCATAATAATAATTAAAAAAAAAAAAAAAACTCTTTGATTTCTTGCATTCTTGAGACTTCATATTTTGGAGTTACTTATGAGCTATTTAGGATGACACTCTAAACCTTTCAGGTTGAAACTGTTATTATGTCTATAGATTAAGTTCCATTTTAACCATTCCGCAATCCTTAAATTTATATGTTCATAATTGTATGTGAAACTCATCTATGGTAGCTATTTGAAAGATTCATCCACGCAATTAATCATTACCGAATCACTTTCTTTTTATTTTTGCAGTTTTATGTTTATCTAAAGTGATTTGGTGGGATCCTGATACTGCCATGGATGTTGTAGCAAGGTAATCATTGGTTGAGTATATGAAAGCCTCATAAGACAATTGTTTTACACTCTATAGTGATTTGGTGGGATCCTGATACTGCCGTGGATGTTGTAGTAAGGTAATCA
The DNA here is from genome assembly GCA_023529315.1 of Papaver bracteatum. Taxonomy (NCBI): domain Eukaryota; kingdom Viridiplantae; phylum Streptophyta; class Magnoliopsida; order Ranunculales; family Papaveraceae; genus Papaver; species Papaver bracteatum. The sequence goes on from JAJJWX010000898.1 coordinate 46,803, forward strand.
TTGGTTGAGTATATGAAAGCCTCATAAGACAATTGTTTTACACTCATAAAGAGTGAGCCATAAAAAAATATATATATATATATATGGATCCTCTTCTTTTATCGACATTAATAAATGATAGGTCCGGAATCGCGGATAATCATAGTCGATAAAATAAAAACCATATCATCATTATATAGCAAGTCAAAAAGACTATTGATGAGGTTCTTGACACTTGGATAGCAGTATGTGTGAAACGTTGTCCCTATCTCTGTTTCCTAAACAAACGTGGAATGCAGGATCCAAGGAAACTATCATGTACTAGTTGAAAATAAAAAATACGCTTAGAGTATCTAATCATGTGATCACGTTAAATGGGCGCTTCTCTCAACTATGCGCTATAAATACATATCCTTTGACGACATTCACACAAGTATTGTGGGTAACATCTTTCACTTAAGTTAACATTTGCACACTTCACTTTTCTATTTCCATTTTTCTTATCTATTCATGTGATTTCAGTATGCGAGTGTTGTGATAAATGTTGCAACAAGTACGATGACTATCTTAGTAAGATTTTAGCAATCAGGTTGAATGTCACACGTAAGTAATTGCTTGTGTGTGCGGATTAGAATGTATGTGGGATGTTTGCAGGTAAATAACTTACGCAAGCTAATTATTTTGCTTTCTACTTCGTGTTATCCTTAGTGGTTCTTCCAAGGAGAGATATTGGAGTAGGTTTTGTGGGTATACCTCTTGTAAGCCATCATGAGACTATAACTCGTCCACTAGGAACACCTAGGAGTTTAAAGGATTGTTATACATGCTAAGTGTAACCGTTTTCTCGACGACATGGAGTTGTTGTATTTAGGATTATTTTATTTTAGTTTGCTCGAGGACTAGCAAAATCTAAGTACGGGGGAATTTGATAAGTGCATAATTCATATGATTTTAGTATTCATTCCATACTTTTTTAGGCTATTATTCTTGCATGTATTCGTATTATTACTCTTGTTTTCTATTATTTTCCTTTATTAGGTGAATCATCTAAAAAGGAGATACAAAGTGTTAAAAATAGATATGAAGAGAAGTATTCCAAGTATCCAAGTTCCCAAGTCCAAGAGAAGTGGAAGAAGTGCGATGAAAAGGAACAAAACGCTCAAAATTAAGACATAGGCCAAAGATCGATATTAACTCATTCAAATTAAGTATTTATCATCACACCTTGAAAAGAATTGAAAGATAAAAAGAATGAAAAAATAATGAGGTCATTCCGAGTTCGGATGAAGAAGTTGTGGCCAAAACAATTTCTATTGAATACCGAAGACAGTGTGAACTCCGCGAACTGGGTTCGCAGACTTAATTCCGAAAATATTTGCTGGAAATTGAAGTTTGCGGACTGGGTTAGCGAAATTAGCAAATGGCAAACGTGTATCCACATCCTGGAAGACCTAAGGGAACGTTTGGATTCGTTATTTTGTTATTTCGGGTCGGGTTCTTGAACCGAAATAAATACTTGGAGACCAAGCAATGTAAACCTATAAAAAGGTATTATGTCATAGAATTGGTCATATCATATTATACTTTTGTTCTTCATTAATATTTTAGGGTTTACCCCTTTAGGGGGAAACCGTGTAATTTTGTAATGATGATAAACTAAATCCATTGTTGATTAAGGATGAATTCAATGTTCTAAGAGTGAAGCTTTATTAATAATACAAATCTATTGAGAGTTTTTATCATCATCGTTTGTCTTTACCATATATAGGGTTTATGAGTGATTCTTATATTGATTTGGGAGGCCTACCAGATCAATATATTGATTGTTATATTGCTAGTGGAAGTTATGAGATAAGTAATCGTCGATTAACTCTCTACACAAGTAGAAATTGCGAGACCTTATAGAGGGATTTTGTGGAGTGGTCATGAGTGAAGATAACCCCAGCAAGTAAACCTTGATCTAAGAATTTAACTACTGGGATCAACCTAAATTCACCAAGATTAAGGCGTTCGATTGGGTTACACCTTGAGTGATCTACTACTTGGTGGTTCATTGGATAGAACCTGGCAGTCGAGAACTTCTGTATCCAGTGATTGAAGGAGTTTTGGGAATAACACTGATCTAGCTGTTATTCTACGGTTGGTGATGAATCGTTCTTAGGAACAATAGATAAGTATTCTAATCCTGTTAACGCTTGGTAACGGCGAAGGATTCCTTGATCATCTCTTTTCTTTATTATTGTCTTTTTATTCATCTTATAAACCAAAACCCCCATTTGTTATTTACTTTATCTTGCTATTTCCAATAACCTATCAATTATACATATCTCTGTGGGAACGATCTCTTACTACCGCTATATTACCAATTAATTAGTGGGAAATATATTTATTAATTTGTTGATCCTACGACAGCCCATACAACCCCTTTTAGGGATGATGTGCTCACCCATTCCCACTTTCAGTTTCAGAAACAGATCCAGATGTTTACGTGGCGATAAAAGCTTCGAGGAGTTGGTTAGCTTCCTTTATGTTTATTTTTGTGTTTATATTCTATTTGTAAACCAACTCATTATTAAATATGTATCACTTGAGAGGAGTTCTTGTATTTATTTCAGAGAGGGTTTAGATTCGGGTTAATCTTTGTTTAGAACTTTTTTCTTAGTGTTTTAAATAGATGTTTTAGATCGTTAGTGCCTCATTTTTTTTTTAGCTAATCTCTTGGATTAGTTAGCTGCTAGCTTAGGGGGCGCTACAGAGACAAAATGTAGATACGAAATTTGGCACTACCTAAATAAGTGATTTAGATGCAATTAATAACACGAAGAAAAATTTATACTATGAGCGATACACAGCCCGAATGCGTCACTAGTGCAGTATGCAATGACATTATAAAGAAGCCAACGCAAGGATAAGGTTCACGAAAAACATGTGATACCTCGTGCGAAGAAAATGTTTACTTCATAGTAGTAACGTGATAACATCGCATGAAGATAACTGAAATAAAAGGCTAAGAAGAAAAATTTTATGTAATATTTGTTGTCATCTATTATGTAAAAGCCTATATAAGGCGCAAGAGAGCATTGTAAAATGGGTTGATATCCTTTCTAGCAAGAAATACATACGTTTGAGATAAAGTAGTGTGAGTTCTAAGATTAGGGTTTCCCAATCAACCAAAAACCACAAATTACGTACCATTAATTCTTTTATCCAGAGTTCAATTGAATTCAGATTTGTCACCGATCCCTCAGTTCATCAATTACCGATTCTTCTTAAATACCTTCAAAACAATATCAAGTTTTGAATTGATTTCGCTAGTGAAGGAAATAGAGAAAATGAGAAAGAAAGGAAAGAAGAAAACGAGAACTTGCGTTTTTCGCGATTGGTTTTGGGATAAAACCAAATTGAGATTGCTGATCCCATAAGAAATTGATATTGGCAGTCGGGTGCCCTGAGTAGATATCTTGGTTTCCTTAATAACGTTTACTTTCAAAATAATTATTTTACCCCTTATGTACAAAATGGATGATTCTTCTCATTTCGATACCCGAACGACACGTTCAGATAGTCCATCTCGCGTAACTTTTCGAGATCAATCCAATGGTACTATTTCATGACCATATTATTCTCCACTTAATTTTTATTAATTATTATATATGTTTAATTAACCAAGTAGTTAGTGGTTAAATCGTCTTTTGACCTGAAAAATAGGGTTGACTATCGTATGAGTCCTCACATGGAAGTAAAAATTTATAGAGCAGTTTAAATTCTAAGATAATTTCCCTTTAACAAAACTTCTTTGTGTTAACAAGTTATTCATGATGTAATGGTTCAATTGTATCAATAACTAATTTTGAATAAAAAAAAATCTTAAAATTTTAGAACCAAGCATTCCCCGAAAAATGCTAATGTGGTTTCAATAATAAAAATCACATATATGATAGATTTTCCAAATGTTTTGCATGTTTCACGAAAGAGTTTCTTGAATATTATGTATTGATTTACATAAGGATAGACAAAAATCCTAACTCTGAGAACCCAAGCTCACACCACCACCCGGCTGCAGAACGACTATCGGCACCTTCCTGTGTGGGGCCCTACCCGATGGCATAACCTGGAGTGGTATATGTCCGACATCGCCACGTGATGCGTCTCGTGCTCTGGCTCGTGCTCTATCTCTAAAGTGTCGGTAGCAAATGACTATCGCGATGATCACTCCAACAAGCATGGCTGACCCACCTAAATAAAAAACAACTCGAAGAACGGTCCGCAGCCGATGATGACTCAGAACTCCGGCGTTGTTGCCGGTAAACCAGTAATCTCCAGATGTAGGGGGAAGCCTGTGGTAGAATTATGAAAATAATTTTAGTAAGTTTATTTGGTAAATCAAAATGTCCCCTTTTGATTTACTTTAGTGATTTTAATTAATTTATATATGTTCTTCAGATATCGTAGCCGAATTTTTTTAACCAAACCGAAATCAATTTGTAAATTGTTCATTTTTAGGAATGTTTTGGCCAATTCAAGCACTATTAACTAAATTTGAAGTATCCGTGAATACCCAAAACATTATACTCTTGTGTGGCTCTTAAAGAAAAACAAGTTAGATGTTTTTCTTTCAAAACCCTCATCTTCATCTTCATCTTCTCCCTCTGAATGATTCTTCTTTTGAAAAAAATCAACTTATTAATTTAATCTCACTAATCATTACGCTAACTTAACTATAAAGGGTACATTGATATTAAAATAAATATATGGATAAGAGGTGTTTCACTTTATTTCAGAATATGCATTCAAAAAAGAAATAGTGTCCCCCATCATAATGCCCAAAAACACGTTCATTATGCCTAATTAGCTTGGTTAGGCCCATATTATATGGATTTTTTCAATGACCAAAAACTTTACTTCTGAATATCCACCTAAAAATTAAATAGTAGTCCCCCAGGTAATGCCCAAAAAACAAGAGACATGTTTTTGGGCATACCAAAAAATTATCGGGCATACTCAAGGTTCGTCTCACAACTTTTTTTTTGCCTAGGTTTGCTAGGTTCGGCTCACAACTTGTGAGCCGAACCTAGACAAAATGTATGCCCGATAATTTTTTGGTATGCCCAAAAAACAGCCCTCAAAAACAATTCATTATTATGCCTAATTAGTTTGGTTAGGCCCATATTGCAATCCATATAATATGGGCCTAATTAAATTGGTTAGGCCCATATTATATGGATTTTTCAATGACCAAAAACTTTAAAAACAACACTCTCCTAGATATCTTGTCATATGAGTACAAATAACAATATCAAATTTTTAGTTTTTACGAAGAATTCAGAAGTATTTATCATTTTAGGTACAATTTTCGAAAATAAAATATATATCCATCATGCAAACAACCACAAAGAATACATAATACTTTATATAGCCATATTTTGATTTATGCATCAACTAGTCCTAAAAACCCAAGGTGACCAAACTTGTGGTACAAAAACCCCATTCAAATGTTGGAATCCACTAAAACTCTATCTTGAACAAAATTGATACAAAAATCCCAAATTTTAAAAAATGATACAAAAACCCTAAATTTCAAAATTGTTTCATTAAATTCTATGATGTTTCATCAAATTTTATGATGAAACCAAAATTGGTTTCATCAAATTCTTTGGGGGTTTTTGTGTTACTTTTGTTTTGATGGGGTTTTTGTGTTACTTTTGTTTTAATGGGTTTTTGTGGATGGTTAGTGACACATTTGGGGTTATAACTCTCGGATCATATTTAGGCATAAATTACCTTAGATTCGTCCGAAACAAAAAGTCCATATCGTGCTCCGTCTGCCGCAGCACTGACGTGTAGCAAGATCACTATGGCCAACATGGTATAAGAAGCAGTCCTCATTTCCTGGACAGAGAAAAAAAAATTGGCATCCCAGAGCTCTGAAATCTTTTCCAAAATAACAATGAAACTAACTTTTTTGTGATCCAACCATTAGTTAATCGTAGAGAAAACATAATTCTATTATAAATTTAAACTTTAATTAATTAGCCTAACAAATAAATTTTAAACTTTAATTAATTAGTCTAACAAAATTAGAGAAAGCACTGCACAGATCTGGTCTGATGAGTACTCTGATTTTTGACAATTAACAAACATAAGAAGACATAAACACAAAATTCACAACCAAAACCATCCCAACAGAAAAACTCACACCCAAAACCCAGATCTCAAGTAAAAAAATCATCAAAAATTGAATCATGATAAAACCCATATCTTCAAACACCACTAAATCAGTACCAAAACAAGAAGTGAGATTTTACCTTAAAACAGACGAAGAACTTCAAGAAAGAGAAGATTTCACCTTAAAAGAGATTAGAGTTTTGCAGGAAGAAATAAGAATGTGAATTTGATGAAAACGTCTCTCTGTTTCGCTCATAAATTTGATGAAAATGTGTAATGGAGAAAAGGAGAGGAAATAACAATTTAATGTGGAAGAAGTAAATCAACTTTTAGTTGGTGAAAATAAGTATAGCTAAATCAGGTCTTGATCTTTACAATTGACAACACGCGTCGGACTAAGTTGATTATACTTGTTGCAACTAATTATTTGATTTAATTTATTTCGTTTTCCAGTTATGGCTTCATTCCAGAAAAGAAAAAAACAAGTAGAAAAGCATCCAACAAGAAGATACTGTAATTGGCATGGAGTTAAATGTCCTAATGTTTCCTTCCTTGTCATTTCCATTGACCTTCGAAATAAAGAAGTAAATTATATTAAATAATTTGATTATGATGCTTCTATTGCCTAATATCGTTAACTACTAATATCGCCTTGGTGATTTTCATGAATCACGAATCCCACTCCACTTGTCTGATTTGACAAAACTGGTTCACCTTGATACTCCAACTTATACACAACAATTACGACTTAGTTCTCGATGACAACATTAAGTCAGGGAATGTGTTAAGATTATTACCTTGTCACTTGCTTGGAAAGCGCCCTCATACACCGTAAATTGTATGTGCATAATTGGTAAACTAGTTTTAAGAATCAAAGGTTAACTAACTATTAATCCATGCACACTCATACGGGGCTATGGTTAATATATTGAACTTTTTTAATGTAATTATGATTAATTAAAGCATCCACTATGAATAAGTAGTGATGCTATAAATGTTTCAGTATTGCTAATGCTAAGGTTGAATATGGTGTCGAAGTTCGTTATTATGGTTAACTATTTGCCTTTCATTTTCATTTGAACCTGTGCTAACACGCCTAGTTTGGTAGGAATAAAGTATCATTGACGAAGGAAGCAATATGTTTGCTATCCGCTAACGCTCTGATCAATCTTTAGGTTAAATTCTAATCTATCGTCTCAGTTGAAGATCGATCACCCGCATAATCGAGCAAAACAAGGTGAAGATTGAGGCATTCTTTCCCTGACAGAAATAAAGAAGGTAGATTTCCATCTTTACTATTGGAGGTTGAATATTCGTATGTGTTTGAATTTATTAGTTGATTTAGTATCATTTGTAAAGGAATTAACGGGATCAAATGCTTCAAAAAAAAAAAAAAAAAAAAGTGTCGAATTGATAGAGGAAGAAATCATCTGCACTTTCAAGTCTTTGCGGGGATCGATCTAATTATTGTTTGAGTATATATTATATATTATTCGTTCTATTCTGGATATGCATATTCAAACCAGCAGCCATAATCAATTTGTTAATTCATGTACTTCCAATGTAAAACGAAACCCTTAAGTACCATCTCACAGTCTAGAAGTACTTATTATTTAGAGGTAATTACCAAAGAGACTAATTAGCTTACCGTACCTAGTTAAAAAGAGTATAGGAACTGCAGGTTATCAAAAAACATGATCACACATTTCCTTTCAAAATTTTCTATATAAAGCCAAGTATAGTTACTGCAGGTTACTAAAAAAACTAATTCAACCACTCTCCTAAGAGAGTTAATAAGCATCTCTTTCTAGTCAACATCCTCTGGAGATTCATTAAGTTGAGCTACCCTACTCTTCCTTCCAAACTTTTCCCAACCATCGGCATGATTAATTACGTGCCTTTGAACAATATCATGTCAAAACAAAGTATCTTCCGTCGCATTTTCAAGCATAGCTTTACACATCCACGACCATGAATCCCATATTCTTCCCCTGCATCGTTTCTTGATACATCCACCAATTCAATAAACTGAAACCCCTAAAACATTTCACTGCTAGTTTTTTTTTTCTTAATCTGAGAGGAAATTTGTTCAGATTACCTTGTCACTGGACTTGGAAAGAGCCCTCACCTTGTAAGTTGTATGTGCCATATAACACCAACTTCAACCACACAACGCTAGGAAAATGCATTATTGGTGTTATGCCAAACATAACTGCTGAATCAAACCTGCCAAAAAAGCCAAATAACTTAAGCCATGCTTTGTTACCTACAACGGAAAAAGCTATCAAATGAATAAAACAAAAAAAAAGGTATGCCACCTATATAAGGATAAAGTGGAAATGGATCAAGTACAGCTCACTGGAGATTTATACAAACTGGGTACAGGAGTGAAGCCACTTTAGAAATGAAATCGATATCAACACAATTGAATATTTCAAACTTTAGAATTTTGTTTTAGTTCTGAAGCCAGAGGTTAAGATTAAAACTACTCCAAAGAACCCTAAATTCATTCAGGATGGAAAATAAATTGATGTACTAAAACCCAGCTGGACATATTGGCAAAGCTTGAAAAGCAGTAAAGTCTTATTAACCAAACAGAAAATATATTAACTCCAAGCCATATGAAAGTACATCCCCTCTTTTTTCAGAGAGTTAAGGAGCAAGCCCTTCCTATATACACCATCTGTTGTTTCTCCTAATCCGGCTACTTTAGATTTCTTGGTACTAAGGATATGTGATACTATCAAAAAAACAAAAAATGATTTCACATCTTATTAAAACAAATAATAATAAAAAAAGAATTATTGCACATCCACGAACAACCAACCCCCCTTGATTTTTTTTTTTTTTGCACATCACAGAAATTCTACAGTCACAAAAAAATCCTTACATCTGGGGTTGTGGCGTATCCTGAAGTAAAGTAAATGTCAACAGTGCCCTTATTTATAAATTGGATAACTCCAATTCTAAACTCACCAGATCCAAGTTTATATGAGGAATTAGCAGAACATTAGTATCAGTCAGAGTTTCAGAACAGTTATGAGTAACGATAGGCCTTTCTTTTAGCTGCTGTCTACCATCACCAGGATAGTGAATGCTCCATTTTGCTAGGGTTTTCAAACCTAACTAATTGGTTGAAGTAAGATACGGCTTAATCCTATTAAAAAACAACCCTCTTCCTACTAGCTTTAACAAATATACAATTTATGAATAAGTGCCTACTACCTTCATTACTGCCAGAATTGCAAGAAAACACAATAAATTGTTTAGAGTAGGAAGCTAGCTTAGCACTTGTCGAGAGCACATCCGAAAGTAGTTTCTAAAATTACAAATGGACTCTTGAGTTGATTTAATTCTCCATAGTTTTTTCCAGAATTTGTGTTTCCTCCTACTGCTTTCACCAGTAATCAAAGCATTAGCACTTTGGTGGTAAATTCACCTGGTTAGTACCGGTCAAATAACTGACAACCTCCTCATCTGTATTAGTAATAAAAATAGAAAAACATTTCCTAAAAGTTTCGTGATCAAACAAGAGGTGATCAGAAGCTAGTTTTTTTTGTTACAATACTCTTTTTATATCTAATCTGTAGTTACATACTGCTAATAAAAGCTCAGAGTGATCAGAAGCTACTGTTAACTCCTCTTAGCAAGCGTAATTCAATTAAGTCATGCCGGGTTTCTTTCGAACTGCAAATCAATAATAGCAAGGTTCATAAAACAAGTATGTCTATATTGGAACTTAGAGGGTTCTTTCGAACTGCAAATCAATAATAGCAAAGTTCATAAAACAAGTATGTCTATATTGGAACTTAGAGGCTTCTTTCGAACTGCAAATCAATAATAGCAAAGTTCATAAAACAAGTATGTCTATATTGGAACTTAGAGATTTTTCAATTGAAATCATTTTGCTAATGGTCTGGGTTGACACGACAACTCCATTTCACAAATACTCTAACCTGCCATCCTGGTCCTATTGCGCAAGTACTAAACTGGTTGATAACATTCAGCCCCTTAAGAATATTGACCAAATCCACAAAGCATTTTTTTTCCCATGCTTGTGAAAAATATGATCCCTAGGAAAAATTTCCTTTTTAGGCTTGAGCCAAAAGTTGATTTTAACCAACCTCCAAGCCAATCTAGCAAGTAAAGACTTGCTAAAAGAGTGTAGATTCCTAATGTGAGTGCAAATACTTTTCCAGGATTTTTCTATGGTCATTTTTGTTCCACGAAAACCCCTTTGGGTTGTTTCTAACTTATCCAAAACCTTTTTTCGGATTTAACGAGGACAGTTCTTCATTTTTGAAAGCAAACAAGACAGTACACAACACAACAAATAAAAAATACCAGCTAAAAGACTGAGGACTGAGCCAAGCAGTATAAATATTGTAAATATGCAAAGCTAAAACGTCAGAAATAAGGCACATAAGACTGCAAAAACCTAATTAAATTGAGAAAGCAAAAATGAGAACTAACCATGCTAGAGCCTTTGGTACTTGAGCTGTCATCCTCTGGTCTGAAATCCTTTACCAGATACCACAATCTCATCATTTAGTACTGCTTCAGCCATTTGTTCAGGAACACATCCAGGAGATACAGGAGCAGTATCCTCTGGTCTGAAATCCTTTACCAGATACCACAATCTCATCATTTAGTACTGCTTCAGCCATTTATTCAGGAACACATCCAGGAGATACAGGATTTTATCCTTTTGATGCCTTCATTTTAGAAGTTTCTCAACATTTTTATCCTTTTCCTTTTGGTTCTTTATTTTCTTAAATACACCTACGAGTCAGTGTTTTCCTCTTCTGCAACTGCTTTCTTCTTGTTCAAATAAGCTCCTTTCTCCACTTAATTAGGTACCTGCTCTATTATCACCACACCTTTGGCCTTTAACTTAAGATCCACCCAGCTGATGTCCAGTCGTGGACTTTTCTTACTTCCTTGCACCTTGCAATCAGGCTAGAAAACTCATTTGAGGACTCCACCACTTTTGCCTTTCTTTGCTTCATTTTTTTGATAGATAATGATAGTATGTTAAACATAAGCAAATCTGACTAAACTTGTGAGGCGCGCTTGTTCCCCCGGTTTCCCAATACTATATCTTAATCTTCTTTAACAAAATCCTCGAAAAACTTGAGATTTGTGGATTTTATTTTCTCCGATTTTCTTTTGTTTGGTTGATGGAGGTAAGATGATAAATACAATTGTTCTGAGAGGAGAAATCTTTATGTTCAATTGAACTCAACCGAGAGATGGATAAGTTTTGCTTCAACCTCCAAATCCACATACAAAACTACTTTTCCATCTATGAGAAGCCATCTTTCGTTTCCGACTGATTAATTAAGCAGTGCTGGAGAATCCAAATGGACGAAGAAGTTTGAAATCCCCTTGATTTTGGTTTAGATCTAAGAACAAGAAGAAGAAGAAGAAAAAAGGCGGCGAAGAAAAACTCTTAGGGTTTCAAGGAAGGACTGAGTGAGATTTCAAAGAAGTGAGTAATCCGAGACCCTAAACAGATATCTATATATACAGCTTTTACTCACACCCCTTTTACATCAGAGGTTATGCGCTTCTTCACTGAAACGGAATAGGGGTAGTGGCACGTGACGAGTGCATGACAATAACTAATCAAGAAGTTGTAAATTGCATTTGGAGCAATTACTCTCGTTCCGGTGATCTTTCAGCATGTATGTGTCGTACTTCTTTCTTACACATCCACTGATATGATCCCTTGACATTGTTTGTTGGTGGACAAGTTAACCCTTCCAAACAACATAAGACACCTAAAGAGCTCAGATCCATCAAAATATATGTAAATTTATTTTCTTGAAGAAACAAAAATCACTTAAAAAAAAAAAATCAGAATCTTACTAATGAGTTGAGAGGAAATATCATAATGCCGTATCTTCGGGGTTTTTATCATCTCTATTACCATCACATTCCCATACAAAACCTCTTTTCAATCCAAGACACATTTGTGAAATTGAAAACAGAACCTCTTTTCACAGAACGAGAGTAGTGAATACAGGGCTGATACGATTTTATAATAACTGGGGTGACAAAGTTTTGACATGGGTAAGGTTACTTTAATGCATGAGTTAACCTGCAATTTATACCACTGGCTAGACCTCTATTTTCTGGTGTGGTCAAGGTTGGCCTAGCTAATGGAGGACTAGTACTAGGTTCAATAATTCACTGGTTACTTGTAACTGTACTGCACGTTCTCTTGGCAGGGAACATCCAATGCCATGCCGATTACAGCGGTTTTGATGTTGGATGCCTTGTTGCCATGATGATAATCGAACATTGTAGAATGAAGCCATTTATTAAACTAGTTAGCTTTTTTTGATTTATAAAGTAAATCATCTGTGTGATGAATGACATATGAATAAGCTTAACATTAGGATTGCGTAAAGACTAAACTTGTTTTGAGTTATTATAATGGATTATTGATTAGACTGACTAGATAATTAGGCCTCCAACTTGGAAATGCATGCTCCGGTTAACCTACAGATTAGTCAGTCTTTATGTTACACTGTTTTTAGTTTCTACTCTGATCTTTAAATTCAGTCCGTCTCACTGGATTAGCTTAAACATATCAAGGATGTCGCCCATTGGGTTAGCGAAAATTAGAAATGATGTACTCACTGAACATGTTTCGAGAAAACTAACTAGAGTTTGTTTAGTGGTGTCGAGGGATGTAAATTTTAACTCTTCCAAACCAACCCCAACCCCAACCCAACCCAACCCAACTCCACTCAAATCTCATCTTAATATAATATACGCTTGCATCAAGTTTTACCATGTTTAGCGGATTGAACTGAACCAAATCACCCTCATTTTCCGTTCCAAACTAGATCAAGAATAGGATGCAATAAGCTAATTTTTATGTAACCAAGTACTTGAGCCACTATAGCTTGGCATTCATGCCTCATATACCATTTTTCAGTTAGGAATGCATGACAATAAAAGCTTACACATCTGTATTTAATCAAAGGAAAATAATCTCTTTGGCTATAAAGATGTAAGTTGCATTTTGGAGCAATTAGATAAGCTATTAGTTGTAATTAAAAAAAAAAAAAGCTATTTGTTTTTTTCAACTGAATCTAAAATGCAACCAGATGGATACCTAATAATACCTTTAAGAGCTTCCCGGAACAATAAGCTGATCCCACCCTTCACCGGCCACCAGGAGTAGTTAATACGGAATTAATCAATGTGATAGGTCACCCCAGGATTAAAAATCAAAGGCATCCAAATCAACTAAAAACATGTCAATGACATACATGAATCCAAAATGAGTTCACATACATAAACAGATGTTAATCTGGAGGATTAAATTTCATTATTGACTGCTCCTCATCAATCCTTACAGCAGAATTCTTGTTCATGTGAAACAAACTTGATTCTCCTCTTATTTTAAATTCCGTTTCTCCATCTTGTTCTACAGCATGAGCGTCAACCTGATCCGGCAGAGGTGATATTCCAAAAAAAAAACAGGTGCTTAAGTGCAACCAGTTATTCTGATTTCATCACTTTTTTCTTCAAAAGCTCCGCGAACCACTACTTGACTTAGGAATTCTGTTGTTGCTGGTGAAGATTGTGATAGTGATGCAGGTGGCGACGGAAGTGGAATTGCCAAAATCAAATATAGAATTGATTTGAGAGGAGATATCATAATGCTGCTCAACTGATAAGAATTTCGGTCAGATTTCGCATACATACAGAACCAATTTTACATTGATAACTCATTTGTGTTTATGTTGTTTCCCTAATCTTGAGCTTTTTTTCAGCGAATTCGATAAATGTTGAGATACAAAGAGGAAAACTGAAAAGCCCTTTGTTGTATGGAGTTCAGTGGTTCAGATCTAACAAGAAGAAATAATAAGGCGGCGTAAAATACCTCTCTAGGGTTTTCAAGGGAAGAGAGCAAATCCTATGGGTAGTGTTACCCTTTCATTTTGAAAGGGTCACTACCAATTTGGCCTAATTTGCTCCCACTATGGTAAGTGAAAGGGTGTATTTTGGGCCCAAAACGTTCAACCACTCGTTCAGATGAACGAGTGGTTGGTAGTGTAACACTTTACGGGAGACAGTCTCCCGTAAAGAAAAATAAAGTTTTTAGTACAAAACGGGGGATAGTCCCCCGTTAAATTTTTTTTTTTCGTTTTTTTTTTTTTGACGGGGGACAATCCCCCGTCCATGTTGTTTTAGTTTAGTTATTTTAGTTTGACGGGGGATTGTCCCCCGTCTAAGATTTTTTTTTTTTTTTTTTTTTTTTTATGGACGGGGGACAGTCCCCCGTCAGAACCAAAATTCAATTTTTTTTAACTAAACGGGAGACTGTCTCCCGTGTAGTGTTTTTTTTTGGAATTTGCCCATAGTAACTTCACTCGTTCATATGGATGAGTAGTCTTCCATATGGGTGAGTTAGTCTCACTTTGGAGACTACCCATAGGAGATGCTCTTA
>JAJJWX010000899.1:0-14599 GCA_023529315.1 Papaver bracteatum
TGGTAAAGGTTTTTTCATCATAAAATTAGATAATGAAGATGATATGAATCATATTTGGAGTGGATATTGGAAGATTGATTCACAAATACTGAAGCTTAGAGCCTGGGAAAGAGATTTCAAACCTAAAAATCAAAAATCATCAACAACCTTTGTATAGGCACAATTCCCAAATCTAAGTATAGAATACTGGAAAGAATAGATTATCATGTCCATTGGAAAGGCTATTGGAAAGGCTATTGGGAGACCAATTCAAGTAGATGAAACAACTTTGAAGCATGAAGTTGGATATTATGCAAGTGTGTTGGTGGAAATAGATTTATCAAAAGCGATCCCATCCCAAATTTGGATTGAAACAAAATATGGGGGTTTTTACCAATTAATTTTCCAAAATTATCAAAATTCTGCAATCACTATAAGGTTGTAGGTCATTATGTTGTTAAATGCAAGAATAAAAGAAAAGAGACAGATACAAAAGAAGCAGAGCAAGTTGCATCCAAGGTTAAGACAAGAAAGGTGTATAAACCTAAATAAGTTCAAAAGAAAAGTTTTGGTGGTTTTGGTATCTGTTTCAGTGCTTCTACAAGCTCTAGTAAAACAAATCAAATTATGGATAGTGATGATGATATTACAGATGCAATTGTTCCTCCAATTAAATCAGTTTTGGATGGTCAAGGAACTACATGAACATTTCATGCATTACATGATCTGAATGAAGATATTTTGTGCTCTCACACTGAATTTCCCTTATTAACAGTTTCTAAAGTCCTAAAAGTTGTTTCCAGTTCTCCTTCCATAAACAATGTAGTCACAGTGATACCTACTTGTGAAGAACAAAGAAGAACAAGTAATAGCAAGGAGATATGCTCCACTTCAGCCACTTCAGTGCAAAAACCTGAAGCTGGTAAAACAGTAATTATAATTACAACTAGAAAACATGATGCAACTTTAGTAGAAATTGGTAGTAAAAATGATCAGGAGAGGAGAGTAGTTAACTCTTCTCAAAATCATACTTTTAAATGAGAGTAACCTTCTAGAATGTCTGAGGCATTAGGAGATCAAGGGCCAAAGACAAACTAAGAAGTATAGTTAAAAAGAAAATATCCTTCTTTAGTAATAATAACTGAACCTAAAGTGATAGCTTTTTCAGATTTCTGTAAAAAACTCAGACTACCTTCTTCTGATTTCTGTAAAAAACTCAGACTACCTGGTATGCATTATAATTTATGTCATAATTCAAGTGAAAGCAGAAAAGGTAACATATGGATTTTATGAAATTCTGCAATAGGTACACCCTCAATTATTTCAATCTCCTCTCAAGCAATAATTGTTGAGGTAGGTGGTACATTAATAATTGGTGTTCATGCTCATTATTTAACAATAAACATAAGAGATTTGTGGTTAGAGCTCTTAGTAATAAAAGATTATAATAAACCATGGACGGTATTGGGAGATTTCAACACAGTTTTGATCTTGGAGGAGAAAATTGGTGGATTGAGAACATTGAGAATCTCTTTGTTGGAATTTTCTGATTGTTCAAACAGTTTTGAATTAATTCAAGCCCCTAAAACAGTCTTAGAATTTTCTTGGTGTAACAATAGAGTGGGAGAAAATAGGATAGTATGAAACCTAGATAGAGCAGTCTATAATGACAAATGACTTGATATGTATCCTAGCTGGGGTTACAAGGTGGGTGTAAGAGGTGTTTCTAATCATGGAGTCCTATATGGTGCAAATGCAGACATCCCCAAGCCCAAAAATGTTTCTTTTAGAGCCTTAAAAGTATGGATGAGTCACCCAAATTTCTTACAAGTAATCAAGGATGCTTGGTCTGAGGAGATATATGGGAATCCATTAAAGGGCACATGCCCATGGATGTGCGGTCCAAAACGGAAGACTTTTCGGTTTCCCCTTTTCCATGTATATAAAATATATTATACTTATATATGTAACCATAGAACTCTCTTATCAATAGAATCCTTCTTTTTCTTTGCCTCTTTCTTTTTCCCTATTATTCTACTGCAACACATTATCATGTACGAAGGTATACCGCAGATCTAGATGGGATCGATTGATTATTTTTTTTCTACATGGATGATTTAGATGAACGCATTTATGCAGTTATCGTCAAGATAATGTTAAAATTGTTGGAATCAAATCATCTAAGTAGGATCTACTTTTTTTCACTATTTTTGATTTTAGCATATACATTGGGTATACTAAATCTGCGGAGAAAATTGATTAATCAGGAATTAGGAGTTATTTTGTTGATTTTTTTTCGCAACTGTGTGTGTATTAATCATAATCTAGGAATTACTTTGATTATAATAAAAAATTAAATTTGATTGTAGTTTGGGATTTGCATGCGGATCTTTCTAGATTTAGATTGAGGGAAAACCGGGAAAGAAAACTCGTCTGTTTTCCAGGAGAAGAAAAGTTGTGCAAGTAAAATCTCCAACCCTGCCCGGTCCGATCCAACCAAGTCTGGTCCAACCCGATCCGGTCCGTCATGTACCATCCCAGGTTTTGGCGTCTTGTTCCGTCCTCATTTTAGGATGTGCGTGACCAAGGCTATTCTGGTTCTGTCTACATACCACGGGAACCAAAGTCTGATCTGAGGTATGTAACTATATATAATGTGGGTTTTTACGTTGAGTACTGCTAGGCCTATTTATTTGTTTTTAGGATGTGCCTAGTTTCATTTATTTTGTCTTAATATAAGACCACATTATATAAACGGTCAACTTAAAGTATGACTAATGATCTCGACCATTAAGAATTTTGGTTTTATTGTTATTTTGTTCTCTTGAATATGATATTGGCTATAGTAGAATGATGTTTTTTTTTTTAAATTGGTTGTACCAACTCGATTCCAATATATTCATTATGGGTTTAGAAGTACTCGAACACCATTATTGGATACTTGATATTTTTTTCGCCAAATTTGAATATTCAATGGGATGTAATCCACTTGCTGGCATAGTGAAATATGTGCAGAGGGACATATGTATCATGAGACAAAGATATACTTTTGTCTTCGGTAGTAATAACACCAACACACAAGTATCAACCGAACATGGGATCAGATAAAATGTAATTCTAGCTCTGTATCATAAATGAAAGAGTTGGAAATGCATCTGGTCAAAGGTGTTGGTATATAAAATGTAATGTGTGTATCATAGTAGCAACCAACGAAAGAAGAACTTTGCTTGGCCAATTGACTATTTAATTGAACTAGATCAAATTTCTACGCTTATGGGATGAAAAGTACATCATTCCCACGAAACATAAATTATCTAAAGCACTTGAGATATATCTGGATGAAACGTAATATATATCACTCTAAATTAATTGAGTTAAACCCGAATTTTGTTATGTACTAAGGTTTAATCACATCTTCTTAAGTGCAAAGGGTGTTCATGCGTGAACTATTTCCTTTTTTTTTTTTTTGAAACTTAAAGTGAGAATCGAGTTGATTGCATCCATAAATTATTTCTAATGAATATAGAAGGAAGCATATTCTTAGAAAATTAATGTGTCAATCTAGTGAATTGTAAATTACTGAATCCATATTAACCCCAACAATGAACTTATTGGGATTGATTCATAAAGACCTTTACATTACCGTAAGGCATATTGGCTGTGACACGATGTTCCGTTTTCAAAGTATTAACACGAGCATCACTTCATTTGAATGTACAAGACAATGAACTAATAGAATGCGAAGTTACGACATCTATCACCATCACTGATTTCTAAAGTTACTAGATTTGTATTGTGTCTCCCCATTATGCTTTAGAGTAAGAAATCACGTCACTGATCTTACAAAGTATTTCTTAAGTAAAACATGATTGAGACCATCCTATTTTACTTAGATGAAAATGGTGAATAAATCATTCTTCAAAGAAATAAAGTGTTGTTAGTGAACATATATCCATGCAGAATACGGACCATTCAAGTGACTTATGGCTCTGGTGGATGATTCGACGCATTGAATCAGTTATTTCTCACAAAAAACGATGCGTTTAATTTTTGTAAAACTCCTAGAACATATTACACAATGCAAAGTGCAAAGGCTCACCACCCTTGTTAATGCTATAGAATTCACATCAAAGGGACTTGATGAATATTTCATGTTTAATATGATCAATATAGAGCATCTTATACCCAACGGTCTCGCAGAGGTTACCAGCAAAGGTTACATATGGTGTCTAAGGAATAGGTTATGTGTACCAACCTACCTTTTATTGCTTTGGGGATATGCAATATTACACACATCTTTACTTAATTCGTTTCGGAATCCAATATTAGTCAACCTTTTTTACGTACCAGTTGGTAACTAGATTTAAGCCTGACATTCGTGTTCTTACACATTCTTGGTTGCACTATATATGTGCCATTACGACTCCACATCGTATTATGATGGGTCTTCAAAACTGTTAAGAAGTTACGTTGTAAATGAGTTCCCAACAATTATCCGCATTTTAAAAATTTTGGCAGGAGATCTCTTACCGCTAGATTTGCGGGTTATCACTTTAATGATACAGTCTTCCCGTCGTTGGGGGGGGGGGATAAGAAAAAGTATTTTCTAAGGGAACGATAAGAATTGTCGTGGTGTATTCCCACTGTATCTCATATTGATTCTTGTACTCCACAAATGTAAATGTGAAGTGACAAAAAACAATCGATTTTCAAAATGTATATTGATATCGCTAAAGTGATGAAATCACACATACCAGCTTCAAACCTACCTGCAAGGTTACAAATCCTCAATAAGGGATATACACCATAGACTAAGGTGTTGCAATTACACTTAGTGGAAGTGTGGTTGAGGCTGTGGCTCCATAAAGGAAGATTGAGAGACCACCAGGTTCGATAAATGCTCGCCTCTAAAGGAAGTAGATGAGTAGGGCACAACCTAATTTTTATCATTAATGAAATCATCTCATTTGATTATCTTTGACTGTGTCCATAAATCAATACTGGAGGATGCTCCAAAGTTTAATGATTCCAGAGAACAATGACATCCCAAGTATATTATGAGAATGTACACGAGTCAATGGAAAGATCATGCGAGCATATTGATGATTAATTTCATATACACTTTCTTAAGAAAATAGAGCAAGATTAGATCGAACCAAACTCTTTGTTGCTTAATGTAAACAAAGAACATATTTGGCCTCTACAATCTAGGTAGAACTTGGTTCTTTGATAAATATACATGTATTTGGTGCGGTAGTGCTAACCAACCAAGTGCAAAACCTATTGGACATACATGATTAATTTTTCACAAAGAATAATGAGAATAAAGCAGTCTTTAAGTATAAAGACTCGCCTTGTGGCGCGAGGTTTCTCACAAAGCCCTGGAATTATTCTCTTGTAATGAACGTTATATTGTTTAGTTATTTAGTTAGCTTGGTAATTTCAAAAGGATTTAAAATGCAGCATATATATGTGGTTGTTACGTATCTCTAAAAGAATTAAGAGATAGCAGATATTTTCAAAAGTATTTGATAGCCTTTTGTTTCCCAAATAAAGTGACTCTAAACCACAGAGTGTGGTTACAGTTAGATCAAACTCTCACTTATAGATTGAAGAAACCAGGCGGGTGTGGTATACCCGTCTAAGTGGCTATTTTATTTGGAGGGGATAGACAAGTAAATTATTTTTTCCTTGCGTATTCACAAGAACGTTCTTGATTTGGAATCGTAACTATCTATGTCAATGGTACAGACATGATGGGTACTCTTGATGTAATACGACACCTTAAAAGTTATTTAAAATCCGTATTTGAGATGAAAAATCTGGGGAAAGCTCGACCGAATACTGAGATTGTGGTATATTATTCCACCAGTTTGCATATGTTTAAATTTTTCAGGCAATTTAACAAAGATATGCATCATGATAGCACTCCCATGATTAATCGAGATTCAAATGTAAGTAAGTGACCATTTCGTCTAAAGGAAGATGACGAAGATATGCTGGAGATGAAATTCCCATATCTAAGTACAATAGATGCATTGTTGTACTTAGTGTAATAATATAATCGATTAAATTTTACATCCTCAGGGAACTTGTTAGCTAGATATAGCTCAGCGCCAACGCATCGTCATTGGAATGGTATAGTGAATGTAATCATGTACTTAAAAGTAACTATTGACATAAATTTGTATTTATCCCTGCACAGACATAAAAATGAATGCGAATGAAAGTGCAATCCAAAAGTTGTTAATTATGAATGAACAATGATCTCTTTTCTAACGAAAGTAATCAGGGGAAGATATGGTAGACTATTTTCTAAGTAATTACCCATATTTAGTTTCTAAAGGTACATGACTAAAGGAACTGTCTGAAACAACTCTGAACGTAATCATGGGAGATGCCGACATCAGGGGGAGGATCCAAGGATATGATGTCGACATATTTTACATCAAAATTGAAGTTGCTCCAGACTCTGAACGTTGTACTCTTGTTCCATTCGATCGAGAATAGTTTTTCCCAAATGGTTTTGTTAATCGACAAGGTTTTTAGCGAGGCAACACCAAAAAACATCAAGTATGTTGAATGTTAAAGACATAAATATCGTGTTGATATTACTGAAAATATCTGAATCAAAAAAATGAAACGTGATAGTCTGTTAAGCAACGTAACTTTCAGAGTCAACAACAGGGTCTTATAAACATTTAAGTCACCAAAGTAAAGTGTGATAAACTCCTTTTGACTATATTAGACTAATAAAAATTATCTGACATCAGGGGGAGCATCTAATGTTGTGATGAACTATTTTCCTTCACCGAGGTTACTTTTCCCCATAGGGTTTTGTTACTTGGTAAGGTTTTTAATTAGACAACAAAAAACACCAGGAATGTAATTTCATATCTAAGGATATTTTCTTTCCCACGAGGATTTTCTACCTTAAGAGTTGTGAAGCAACTAGTCAACTTCAACGGAGCAAAGTGATCATCTGCAACAGATCACCTTTACTTGAATATGTCACGTTGTACTCTTTTCCCTTTGTCAAGGTTTTATCCACTGGGTTTTCCTTGTTAAGGTTTTAATGAGGCAACGTATATGCATCAAACTATGTTCTAAGTTTAATTAATATTGTATTATTTTTCTTTAGTTCAGGTTTTGTCCCTATGGGATTTTCCTGACGAAGTTTTAGCGAGGCAATTAACTTAGACTCTTCGATCTTTGAATATTGTATTTCATGTGATGAACTACATGTAAAGTATGATACAACATATGAAGTACTACATTTGAATAGTTGTACTAAGGTTTTGTCCCACTGGGTTTTTCCTTGTCAAATTTTTAATGAGAAAATTGATTTCGACACAAGATATCAAGGAGACGATGACATTTGAAGACCTACATTCTAAGCACTACATCTGGAGTTCCATTGTTGAATCGCACAAGGGAGAGTGTTAAAGGACCCATGCCCATGGATGTGCGGTCCAAAACGGAAGTCTTTTCGATTTCCCATTTTCCATATATGTAAAGTATATTGTACCTATGTAACCATAGAACTCTCTTATCAATAGAATCCTTCTCTTTCTTTGCCTCTTTCTCTTTCCCTATTATTCAACTGCAACAGAATCCTGGATTTATTTTCATGAGTAAAATGAAAAGGTTGAAGGAAATTATCAAAAAAATGGAACTGGAATGTATTTGAAGACATAAATGAATATTAAAAAAAAAAAAAAGGAAGATGTTTTTCAAGATACTCTAGTTTCTGATAAGAATCCTGAAGATAACAAATTGCTAAACAAATTGGTTACTGCAAGAGTGGTGCAAGAGTTATTGGTGGAGAAACAGGAAAGTATAATTCAACAAAATTCTAGAGTTAGATGGATAAAAGAGGGTGCATCCAATCCAAGATTCTTCCATGTGAATATGAGGATCAAACAAGCACAAAATACAATAGTTGAACTTGAAAATCATGCGGGTGAAATTGTAACTGATCAAAAAGAGACTTTTGGTTCAACATTTTAAAGAAAACTTTATGTACATGGATGTTCATTTTGCTGAGGGTATACAAAGTTGTTCCAAATATTCTTACCGAAGAGGAAAATAATAAGCTGGAGAATATTCCCACTGAGGCAGAAGTGAAGGAGGAAGTATTTGATATGGATCCTGACAGTGCTCCATGTCCAGATGGATTTGCAAGTTGGTTTTACAGATTTGCATGTTGGGAAATAATTGGTAAGGATTTTACAATGGAAGTACAATATTGTTGGAGAAAAGGTTTTACACTATACCTATAGAGGCTTAAATTCAAAAACAAGAAATTCAAAAAATGCCGATCAATTTAGACCAATTGGATTGATGAACTTCAGATTCAAAGTATTCATAAAGATCATCACCAAAATAATGGGAAGTATGATAGATAAGATAATTTCTCCTCAACTGGGTGCTTTTATAAAAGGAAGGAATATTCATGAGAAAATATCTCTGGCATCTGAGTTATTGAATGATATGGAAACTAAAAGGAGAGGTTGTAATCTTGGGTTGAAGATTGATATCACTTAGGCAAATGATTCCTTGAGTTGGGAATTTCTGTTTCAGGTAATGACAACTTTGGTTTTTTCTACTAAATTCATTCAATGGATTAGAGTTTTACTTAAATTTGCTATAATATTTATACCAGTAAATGGTGGTCTTGTTGGATACTTTCAAGTAGGAAGATATTTAAGACAATGTGACCCTTTATATCCTCTTCTATTTGTGATAGATGGGTACTTATTAAGCAGAACATTAACTCAAATGGCATAAGACAAAAAATTAATGCCAATGGTGAATAGAAATTGTATAACTCCAACACACATTCTATTTGTTGATGACATATTCCTCTTCTGCAATGGCCTACAAAAGGAATGTTAGGAGATCAATGGCCTTACTAAAGGATTACCAAGAGTCATTGGGACAAAACATAAGCTTTGAGAAAAGTAAGTGTTTTATAGGTGGCACTAATGAAGGGAAAAAGCTGTATATAGAAAAATAATGTAATATGCCTCTTTCAAAATTTCTAGATAAATATCTAAGGGTAATCATATCAACTGGAGCAATCAAATATCACCATACTTGGGTGTTTGTGGAAATGATGTTGGAGAAGCTGTCTGGAAAGAAAATATATTCTCTTTTAGGAAAAGGATAATTCTTGTAAAATTTGTATTGGGTAGCCTTCCGATGTACAACATGTTTGTGTACAAATAGCCAAAAAGAGTTCTTAAGAAATGTGAGAAGATCATTGTTAGATCACTTCTCAGTCAAACTCACAAGCATTGATATCTCAAGCTTGTTATCAAGTTTAGTTGCCAAAACTATAAGTCTTGATTTCTAGTCTACTTATAGCTAAGTCTCGGATTAGGATAGAAAGTATAGTGGAGCATTAGACTTCAATTCATTCATCGATTAAAGACGAAGAACTGCTAAGGGGAGCTTGTGGAACTTCATCAACAAAAGGTATGTGGAGACTTGAACTCATCTATTACTCAAAAGCCTATCTACTCTATCTCCTATTTGATAAAAAAAAAGTCGTATAGCTATATATACTTCGATTATACACATTTTATATTTCAAGCTGAGTTTAACTCGCTTACATATTTCTTGAAATATGTGTTGGTAAGCTTTCGTTTTAACCAAGTTTATTTTATATTCCTAACTAAAGTCAAAAGATGATCATGTGAAAATCGCCTTGTAACATCTTACATGATTTATGTGAGACAGTCATTTGATGTAGACTCGAAATGTTTCGTATTGATCATTCGATCACTTGAAAATATCTTCGAAGCTAATAGTTTGTGTGAGACAATTATTATCGTCTTCTAAGAATGTTTCAATGATTAAAATGAAAGTTTAGAACAAATAACCATGATTGGGTATAACACAGTATGTGTACTTGTATGCTAATTGTTGCAAGATATTCCAAGTTCGGGAACCATAGTATGCATATCTGATAGGTGTCTAAAACACCTATATTTTTATCTATTGTTTATGCTTTCTTTGCTTAGTTTTCTTATAAATTATGTACCTTATGTTTTGTTTTTGAGTATTTAGGTACTTTGGAGTCATTTGGATCAAAATAAGAGGAAACGGGGCAAAAGTTCATCTCACGTGTAACTGCTATTGGAGGCGGATTATTTCTCATTATTTGCTTTTATTTCTTTATCTCTGTCTGAAAAGTTTGCCAGCTTTAGTGATGCGAATTATGTTTGAAAATCATGGAGGCTTTAATGATGTTAAGACATTGAAGAAAAGAAGTGAATTTGAGAAGTACGATGGTTGTTGTTGGTGAAAGAATTCAAAGCAGAGGAAAGCGTTCATTTGGAGCGAAAAGGAGCACAAAGGACCAATTCACAGGCGAGCAAAAACCAGTTGAGGTTGCGAAGCAAAGGAGCAGAATAATGAACTGTCAGTTTCGCATGACTGACAGTTGAGTTGATTAGGAATTTGGGTTGTCGGTTATTCATAACCAATAAAGCCATGTACGACCGGGTGCCCTTATCTATCAGATCCGGGTGGTTATATCCGGTTTACTTACTACACAACCCTAAAATTCAGAGAAGCAATAATTTTTCTTATCATTAGCCGCCTATCCTACTCCACTTGAATTCGATAACAATGGTAGCTCCACAGTTTAGAGAAATAGAGACGATGTTGTCGTGGTGACGAGTTGAGTATGGGTTCATTTTAATGTTAAATGAATAGTAAATCAAGAGGTTACAGAGAAGATTGGTCCTGGTGGGTGAATTGGTGCTGATTCTGCAAGGTTGAGCTGAGCTTGCTGGGGTGATTTTCATTGAATGAAGCAAGGGATGAAAAACTGAATTATTTGGTGTTTTGATTGTTATGAATGAATGGGTTTCTTTGTGATGTGAACTTTCAGGTATTTGGGTGAGTTTGGAGGCTATAGAAGCTCAATGTTACAACAAGATATGAATGGAATACAACCCGTCGGAGTGAATGACTGAACCAGTTTTTCCTAAATTGTTTGCAGCTGTTAGCCAATGTTTTATGGTTGTGAACAGAGAAATGGAAGATGGGTTGTCACCAATTACAGGGAGAAGAATGAAATCGAGTAGAGATAGAAGTGAATGAAGAAGAGGAGATGCAAATTGTAAACGGGGTTGTATTCAATTGCAACTCAGTGGGGTTTAGATGAATGTTAGGACAGGGGTTTTGAATTCAAGCTGCAAGGTGGACTGTAAGGTGTGTCGAAGGCCTGAGGCAATTGCAAAGCTAACTGCAGGTGGAAGAAGCATGGATGTATGCTTAGGTTGTGTTTGGATGGACTGGAGCTGTCGCAGAAATGGACTATGCAGCTACAGACTAGTATTATGAGGCATAAGGAAGTGCAATTGTAGTGAACAAGGTGGTTACAGTCGACAAGTTGGTGTTGGCTTTGGTTTGTAATGGACAATGGTTGTATTGTTAAAGCGTGGAGATCGAACGATTATTGATAGTTGT
The DNA here is from genome assembly GCA_023529315.1 of Papaver bracteatum. NCBI lineage: Eukaryota > Viridiplantae > Streptophyta > Magnoliopsida > Ranunculales > Papaveraceae > Papaver > Papaver bracteatum. The sequence goes on from JAJJWX010000899.1 coordinate 11,464, forward strand.
GATGGGAGAGCAAGGCGGTGGTGTTGTCGCGCTAAGACGGGGTGCAAAGAAGGTTATGAAGTCGCTATTAATTGGTGCCTTTCGTTTAGTGTAGTGAAGCTGCTAAGAAGGGTTTGAGGATATTGCAGGTGGCATTTTGTTTCACTTCCAGCCATTGCAGTTAACAGCTTGGTGTTGTGGCTGGATGATTGGAACTATAATATAGTTGAATGAGCTGAAGTTGCGGTGAAGGTTATAAACGATGGCTCCAACATTATGATGTTGAGATGATGGTGGTGCTTTGCGTTGCGGATTCAAATGGAAATCTCGGTTGTAGGCGTCATTGGCCCCGAGATGAGTAGTTGAGTACTTGGTGGATTGCTTACAGGGGACTACGATTGGTGTTCGTGATGAGCCGAATTTCAGGTGTTGTTGTGCCGAAAATGATGGAAGTGCTAGGCAAGAAGGTGTCTCGGGTGGTTACTATGGTTTGCAAGAGAAAAGTCAGTTGCAATCTTGGTGTTGCTATGGAGAAGCGTGGGGGTGGAAGCAATAGATGATGATAGATACAAGGATAGAGGGTAGGTAGTTGGAAGAGTTGCAACTACGAGGCTAAGCGTGTGATGGAACACTACAAAGAACGAATCAGTCTGCAATAAGGCTTTGTGAAGCTCAAGTCCGGCGATGAGATATCAACGAGTAATTGGAGGTAGCTGTTCTGGTGTTGTTCATGAAGGAATGCAGTTACAAGAGGTGCAAGAAACTGAGCTGAACTGATGCAGCTAGAGATGGTTGGATGGACAAAGTTGAAGCCGCACCTGTGAGGAATACACAGCCGTCATGGCTGGACAACAAGACAAGCATGTGCAAAATGGATTTGGCATGACCAGTTAGCTCACTCAGCCAAGTCAGATGTTGAGTCGGTCTTGACTCAATTGACTCGGTATGACTCGGCATTGACCCGAGTTGACCCGTTGACCATTTGACTTTTCAGGTGACCGGCGATAACTTTCGGGTGCCTGATTCCGGCCATATTCAGGCCAAAACCCCAGTTTTCCGATGAGCGTTTTTGGGACAGATTTTATACACGGGTTTCTCTCACTCATGGGCCGGGTGAATTTCCAACTAATGGACTTTGAAGACTTGGACCTAATTTTGGAAGGAGGAAAAGCTATAAAAAGAAAAGTTCTACTAACTTTTGGAGATCACGTTTTATTCTATTCTTGGAGCTTTTGCAGAGAACTACAACTAGGGTTTGCTTTCTTTTATGTTTCATCTACTTTCTTTGAATATTATTATGATGAACTCCAATAATATGAGTAGCTAAATACTATTATTGGTTATGGGATAAAAGTTGATTTCTTCAAGCATGATTATTTGATTCTATGAATTAGTTTTGTCTCAATTTTATCGTTTATGATTCATTGTTTTTATTATCATATGATTTGAATGCTAGTTTGGTTGAGTCCGGAATCAATTGGATTTGTTTTCATCTCTATAGCTATATTATGGTTTTCAATACGTAAAAGTTGTTATCTCTGATTTCTAGTAGCATCTTGTGGTTAATACTTGTAGTGATACATCTTTTTAATCGCATATGAATCATAACCTTTGTTAAAACGAATTAGTGCTTTTACACGTTTGTTTGCATTGATTAGTCTTATTTCTTAGAACTTATTGCTCTTGGGGAGTTAAACCTAATTGTGGTTTTACACTTTAGGTTGCTTTTTAAGTAGATTTCACAATAGCATCTTTTAATGTTGTTTTTGATAAAATCAGGAAATAAACGGGATACTCTTGCGATCAAGATATCCTAGGACTTTTGATAATTGAGATATTAAATTACCAATTCTAATCATAGATGAAAATTACATTCTTGTGAATGATACTATCCCTTGACCAATATCTTCTCCTTATTGATTATTCAAATTATTTACTTTGCTTTATTTAGCTTTATTACTTTGATAAAAACAAAACACACTCTTGGGTTATTTTGGTTACTTAAGAATCTGAAAATTTCATAACAACAATTGCCTCTCTGTGGATACGAACTCTTTCTTATCACATACTTCATTCATATTTAGTAGAGTGAGAAAGTGAATTTATTTTTGACGCATACGACACGCTTCAATATCCGTATGCGTACTGGTTGGTTTATGAAGTCCGGGAATTCAATATGCATACCGGTATGTGTACTAGAGTATGTTTCAAGTTCCGGAATTTAACCGAGGTTGGATGGTATGCGTTCCAGTTCGCATACTAGCGAACCCAAACTTGGTCCGGCCACTAAGGTATGCGTACCCGTTCGCATACTTGAGAAGGTTATGTTCTCAAATCGGTTTGTTCATGAACTAATACATTTATATAATAAGGAATGAAATCTTTTGAAAACCGTGGCTATAATGTTCATGAATTGAATCAAGTGAATCAAAATCAATTTTTCTTCAATTGTGTCTTGTATACTTCTATGATAATATAAACAACTGGAAAATTCTAAAACTAGTTTCATTTGAACTAGTTATGGTTAAGACGAATAAGGTTGATATGAAAGTGCTCATATGGCTAACTTCGGATAAATATTGCTGATCCAACAAGGTGCACACATTTAGGTACGGTTACTCATATCTAAATGAAGTCACTTTTCTTTTGTGTTTAACAAGCTAAGTTCGATATAACGGTTGAAAGATATTAGCTTGTGTCTAATCAGGTTTTCATCTAATGGTGAATATTGAATGCTTTGTTACCAAGGTAACATTGATTGGAAACCCTGATTTGAAGACTATATAAAGGATAACTATAGCAACTGGGAAACCAAATCCACACACCTCTTGTGTGATGGTAGTTGCGACTAGAGTCGATTCTCCTTGAACCTTAGGTTTTCTCTAAAACCATGTAGGTTAACGACTTAAAGACTTCATTGGTATTGTAAAGCCAGACCCAACTATTTCTTTGTAGTTGCGTGCTATGATCTTGTTGTTTTATATCATGATTGAGTACTATCTTCTCTAAGATTTGTTCGAGATTTATTCTCCGATAGGAAAGATAAAAAGTAGTCACAAACATCTTCGTCTCATCGTTTGTGATTCAACAATATCTTGTTTCGCTACCATACGATTAAGATTATTATGAGGTGATTGATATTACTAGGCTGTTCTTC